>CAEFZY010013106.1:0-17754 GCA_903066815.1 Brachyrhaphis roseni
AGATAGATAGATAGATAGATAGATAGATAGATAGATAGATAGATAGATAGATAGATAGATAGATAGATAGATAGATAAAACTTTATTGTCATTGTCACTAAAACAACGAAAATTTGAGAAATGCCATCAGTCGGTGCAAAAAATAGATAACTGTCTCAAATAGTGTAAGAAGTAAATAACAAGTGGCTGATACACATCATCCATGAGTATCCAACTGACAATTATTGTAGTAATTGATTATTCTATCAGTTATTCAAATGATTACTTAATTAATCGGGAACTTTCTGCAGATTTTTCATTTAACCACTTAACTCTTATTTATTCCATGTCAAAAGATGAAAATAACCAAATAATTCAGTTACTTTGTTGAAATGCAGTAACGTAGGATTCCTTTAGTGTTTGATAAATCATTTATAGACTGACTATTTTTTTAAGTAGTTGATTAATAATTGGATAGCAAAATGAGCTCAATAGGAAATTTAGCTTCTTATAGAATTTAAGCTTGGCGAAGCTAAAAATATGTCACTTGAGTACTTTAATTTACAGGCTTTTTTATACAGTTTTGGTTTAATTACTGCTGTGAATGTTGTTCATTCAGAAAATTGCCTTTTTTAGCCTATATGCCCTAGTTATCGGTTAATTGAATCATGATCAATTGTTTCAGCCCCAAATTTGAATCAGAATTTGATGAATAACAAATTTGAAAAGAACTTTACTCTGAGCTTGAATTTAAATATGTTCTTCAAATCTGTCTAATCGCTCAAATGATGCTATTGTAAACAAAAAGGTTCTAAAATATGATAACTCTACCTCCTGAGAGAGATGGAGTTTAACGGAAAGGGAAATCCTAAAAATGGCTGAAGCCATTAGATGCAGCCTGATGGTGGTGGTGCATCACAGGCCCGCAGAATTAATAACACACACACTGAAACACACTCACTCTCTTTCTCACACAAGCACACAGGCACCAGGCAGAACTTGGAAGGGGTCCTGGACACTGTCATGGGTCCGCACGTCAAATGAGCCAGACAGCCAAACAACAACAATAACAACAGGAGTTCGAGCATATGGGGCTCCGTACCAGCTGAGAAGGGCCACAAAGGTTATCACAGTGCATGTGTGTGTGTGCGTGTGTGTTTGGAAAGATGACAGAAGGGATAATGTGTATTCTAGAGGAATGTTTCTTTTCAGGTTGTCTCTGGCTGATGCCCTCCACTATGAAGACATTTTGAAGCACATTTGAGTAGATCGGACATTTCATCAGTGGAATCAACAAGCTGCAATTTCAACCTCTTCCTATTTTTTGCTGTTTGTTGTACACATTGATATGTAGCAACCAGTGACGTGCGGTCAGGTTCATAGTTGGTGAGGCACTGACTTCATCATAATAAGATTTACAAATATAGACCCCCTGCATGTTGTTGTTTACATAAGGAAATTTCGCGCATGCGGACAATGCTGGAGGGCAAAAAGACTATTCTTCTACATGTGATGCATAGCCACATAATTCCGTTAACTCAATCAAATTTGGACATGTAGATATTATTCATTTCTTGCTGTGCGCCACAGAAAAGGTTGAAACCATTAAAGTACATTTAAAAACCACTGCTTTCTCGCCTTCTGTATCAGCGCAGCGCAGACTCGTTGCCATAGCGACTGACAACAACGCCACAAAAAACCCCCAAAACACTCAGATATTTCCCACACAAAGAGCAGGACATTCAATATGTTGCAGTAGTTTGGTTTTAGGCTTAATGTTTATTTTGTGACTATTAATAAGTGATTGTTGTGGTACCTGTGGTATGTGGACGTGCGTCGTCCATATATTGATATATTGATTGAACAAATTGTGTTCAATCTGAGCATAAAAAGGGCTGTTTCGGGTTGTAAGGTTTTGGAATAAGTTGTGAATTAAGTTTGGGTTAATTTTAGGTATGTACTAGTAATGGTTTGGTTTATGCTTAAACAAAGTCATTGTGAATATAGAAAGACATACTGTGTGTGTGTGTGTACATCTGGTGACAGCTGTAACTGTATCCAGAGATACTCCATCAAATATATGAATAAATGTCTCCCATTAGGTCTCAATGGAGAGTTTTGAAGCAACCTTTTTTGTAGGCATATTCCACAAACGTCAGTCGTTTGTTCATGTTTTCCATGTCTTATATCATAAACATTAGCATAAGACACAAAAAATGGCATCAAGTACAGATTTGTTTGCATTCAGTAAGTGTGAAATGATTTAAACATAAAACAGTACGCATTCAATTATAAAAACACTGCCAGACTCCATTTAGTGATATGTTTTTGCTCGATCACGCGGTGCTCAATGTATACAAAGCCACACAGTGTTAACCAAACGCGCCAAATCACTAGCATTCAGCACACACTCGGCCCCTTATGTCATCTGAAAGGTCCGCTTGTAATACTATCATTCTCAAAGTCCATTTTTGCACTTTTGCTCTTCTAATCCCAATTACAGAGCTCATTCAAAATGATGGATAAGGTCTCTCGCAGTGCCTAGCAAAAACAATTTGGCCGCTGTACTCCGGGAAACCTAAGAGGCAAGCCGCACCGCACACATCATTTTTCAACCAGGATTTACAGGACTTACGGGTTGTAAAGGAACTTCTGGGTGAGCTGATGTTGGTCAAAACAGGCAACGTGATCTACACATACAGAAACGTATTCCTCAAGAAAAGTGAGGGTGGGGGGGAAATAGAGGAACACGATCTAGATGGGCAAGGAATATTTTATTAGAAAGACCTAGAAAGACTAAAGTAAGATGCATGAGGCTAAACGAAAACCAAGGAAACCAACCAACAAACCAATAAGGAAGAAGTGAGGACGACGAACCACAATTGTCGGCTGTAGGTGCTATAAGTCAGATTGAACCTTTCAGCAAGAGGTCTGGTGTGGTGTGGACTACAAAATGGGCCTGTTCCACCGGGTTCCTGATGACATGACTGCTGCGAGTGTGTGCAGTAATTCCTGCAGCCAGGATTAGCTACCAGGGGTTTGGGGTTTGGCACACACTCATGTTTCCACAGCACAGGGACGTTTTCACGGGGTTTACTTTACACTGCTTTTTCTTCTCTGTGTGGCTTTCTGTTTTGCCCAATGTCTCACTTTAATTGTCAGGTGATGTTTATCACATTTTTAAATGTATCGCTCGATGAAAACCTGTTGGCTTTGTTAGGAGGAATACGCATGTTAGAGGAAGGCTAAACCACTAAGTATTAAATTAAGTTGAAGAAAGAAAATGGGGGGAAACTTTGTAAATGGCCACTTATTGAAGGTACAGTCTTAAATTTTGTGCACACTGTGGTAAACTCTACAATAAAAAAGAAGCAGGGAAATATAAAAGGTAAAGAAAAAGGTTCCAATAACTTGCTTGAATACACAGGCAGACAATACTTTGCTAAAGCACTTTTTCCTTCAAAAATAGCATTTGGACTTTGGCAGAAGCATCCAACATTCCCTCCCTACCTCGCAAATGTTTTCCAAATTTGCGGTTGTGTGGAACCTCTTGTCAGGTTTTCTGTGATCAAATTTAGTTCTGACCTTCCAATGTTTTCTAATTTTCTACTCATGAAACCATTCTTCTCTTTATTTGAAGATGCATGGACTCACTGTGATGCTGCAAAATGAAATCCCTCTACATCTCCAGCTGTCAAGCAGACACCAGTGGCCCTTGCATCAAAACTGGTATCTGAAATTGTTCATAATTGCTCATTTGAACGTGTTGAATCTGCGACTCTTCGGTAAAATCTCCGACCACCAAAATGCAGCATGCACAACTGCTTTGCTTCTTAGAATAAGAGTCGTGTCGCTTCAACGCATCAATGAGACTCTGATGTTTCCTCTGACGGCTGATAGATGACGAGGGCTAGTGCCATATCTGAATTACAAACGAACAAGCTTGTTCACATGTGATTGTATTTTAATTTCTTGTACAACGGAAACACTGGAATTGCGAAATTGTGATTTTTCAACATGAGCAGGATATTAGTGAAGATTGAATCGATGAGAGGAGTTATAAATACTATTTTGGGGCTAAAGATTTAGATACTTGTTCATGATGAATTCCAGCTTGCCAACATTTTCACCGACACTACTTTCAAATTTGCGTTTATTTATATCGCAGCCATCAGTTTTACTCTCATCTCTCCTTCCTGTCTTCTCCACATCCCCTCTGCCTCCCTTTCCTCCCCCTCACACTCCGATATCGCCTCCCCCATCCCCTCCCCTCTCCCCCGTGGCTGTTCCCCCGGCGGATGGGTGCGGAGGGCGCTGGCTGGCGGCGTGATGGATGACCATTAAGGCAGCTTATTGGAAACAGTCTGATTTATGGGCGAGTGCTGCCTCGGCCTAATGGCTTCATTTCTTTCTGCCGCCACATGATGTCACAGCCAAGGTCACCGCGGCAACGGCCCCCCTTTGTTGTGGCTTCGCTCGCTGATGACCTGAGAGGACTGGATGGATGGAAAGAGGGAAGGGGGAGAGGGGGACAGGAAGGGGGGCGTTTTGAGGTTTGTTTGCAATAGCAGAGGTAATGTACGAGTCGCGGAGGTGAAGCGGGTTACGTTCGCAGAAACGCTTTTGAATTAATTCTGTTTGGGAAGGAATTTGAGCTTTTTACAGCTTAAGCCTTCACCTTCATTCCTGAAGTCTTACTTACTCTGCTTTGGTTGCACTTCCTCTCCTTTTTTCCCTGTGCTCTCCTGTGCTCAGTAAATTAAAAACTCTCTTCCCTTTTCCTCCTTCATGTCTTTCTTCCTCCACTCTTGCCTTCTCTCTATAATGACGATCTCAAAAAAAAGAAAAAGAAACACACACACACACACAAACAGTTTTACAGCCTTCCCTCAGACAGCTATTACTCACTTCTACTTTAAATGAGGGCCGTCAAATATATGGCCCCGCCATTAAGAAGCCGATCAATAAAAATGCCATTAGGGGTGGAGTAAAAATGCTGATATTAGTGAAGCTCAAAACAAAATATTTGATTTTCTCTGATAGCTGAGCGAGTCTAGCTGGTTTGAGGAAGCGCTGTGCTAAGATTGAGTCCAGGAATCTGCGTTGGAAGTCTGTCACAGCCACCACCTCAGGATGTTTCAGGAGCACAATGATGTTTTCAGCTACTTTGCGCGTTAAGGAGCTTCGTCTGCACCAGGATGCAGGTTGATTTGAAGTTATTCAGTAGAGTTTAGAAACCGTTTTAGTTTGGAAGAAATATGTTTAGTTGTCAAAGGGTGTTTTCACACCTCATGGTCCGGTAGACTCGGTTCGACTGTTGCATTTACACCTGGCGCGGTTCAATTTCAGGAGGTTTTCCACACAAAAACCTCTGAAGAAGCACAACTTGCGTTTTCAAAAATGGAGTAGCGCCAGCTTTGAGCAATTGCAGGATTTCTCTTATGTTTTGGTAAAAACTACAAACTGTTTCTCCTGCTAGCACTAGGCACACTCATTAGTTTTGGTTGTATTTACCCAGAATTCCCTGTGGTCTGCCGCTGCAGTGGTTTACAAACTGCACCTGACTTCACTTCTAACGAACCGAGAACCAAGGTTTTTAGGCGGACCACATTTCAGTATTAATATCAGATCACAGCTCGCAGGGAAAGATCAATACATTAGTTTTAGATTTTTAATTTGCTCTCAAATTGTAATTTTTTGCACTTCATTTATTTAGGAAAATATGCACACATTTGTTTTTCAATTTTTTTCCCCGCTTATTATGATAATTAAAGTATTTTGTCTAAATTCAGTAGGTTTTAACAAAACAATTCACAGGAAAAACCACAAAAACATCAGAAGATTAGAAGTTTGAAGATACAAAACACCTAAATAACAAAGTATTGGCATTGCATTGGCCATACTGGTCCTGTATTTCTCTGATTAATACCAAAATGTGCAGCTGAGCACAACTCAATTAGGAGAGCTTTGAGTGAAGACAAGCTAATCTGACAGAAATGAAAAAACTCAGGGAGATTAAAATCCTGACGTAAACCACACTTTCCAAATCCATTTTTGCCAAATACAGAAAAAGTGTGATTCATTTTCCTTCCTATCCACATCTATGCACTACTTTGTGCGGCGTCTCTTAAAATGTACAGGAGTCTCGGTTTAGCGTGGCGACGTTAGCAAAGCCTTGCACTGTATGAAAACTTCTGCACTAGATCTGCAGCTGTTTTACTTATATTTGCGTTCCATGTGGGGAACCACTGTGCAGTTTTTTTGGGGTTCATTTAAACTCCCAGTTCATAAGTTTTAATCACTGCATAAACACAGCACTTTGCCATCACTGATGATTTAGTCATCATCAACAAGACGTTTAATGTGTATATGTGGAAGTGAGGGACGCTCGGCCTCTTCAGCATGCAGGCTCGTGGTGCGGGTGTGTGTGTGTGTGTGTGTGTGAGTAGTTGTGTGCTTCATTGTGCTGTTTTAGCTGACCACTGATGCAGTGAGGCGTAACCCACATCAGCCAAGTTTATGTGCCTTTTTATCTACAGACGTGAGTTCACTGCACGGCGGTGGTAGGTAAATCTTATGCAAGTCAATTTTTGTTACATTCCAGAAGGCTGGCGTTTAATGATCACATTATGACTTTTTTTTTTTTTTTGGCATTTAAATTATTAGCATATCACGTACAGGGTTCATCTGGAGTCATTTTCAAAATTCAGATCGGAGCGCTGCGTTAGGTCATAATTTGGCCTTAGAGCAACACTGTACAGGCTATCACAGAAATCCCCCCCCAAAATTTATTGCAATAATTTAAACTCATAAACAGAAGTTGACAGTAGGTGATCAGCAACTCGGGGTTACAGCCTGCGACTCTGAGTTTGTTGTATGTTTACTGCTGGTCTACAAACACTTGTCTGCCACGGCATATTTCAATAAAAGTTGTGTTTGATTGGACACTTTAAATGCCCTTTCCTAATTAAAATGTGTTTATGTAACAAGAAAACATTTTACAGTGAAACGGGGGTGGTAAGAACTATTCCAAAAATACATATGTTTCTCTTTAAAAATAATGATACTAATTAAATAGTACAGGTCTATATGAAGGGAAAAAAACGGTATATAAAAAGAAATACGTACAAAGTAGCTTCAAAACTCATAATACATACTAACAAGAACAAGCAGGAATATCACTGCAAAAACACAAAATCTTGCCAAGTATGTTTGTTTATTTTCTAGTGCAAATATCTTAGAACACTTGAAATAACACAAAACTAACCTAAAACCATTTTTTCAGCTTGTTTTAAGTCAATCATTTCTTAATGCAGATTAAAAAGTATCACTGGCAAATTATTTTCACTTATAACAAAACTGTTCTTGTTATAACTGAAAAAGTCTTCTACTGGAATTAGTACTTTTTTTATTATTATAAATATTAAGTAATTATTGACTTAAACCAAGCTCCTATCTCTTAATGAAAAGTTACTTGTAAGTTAAATTTGTCTTAATTCAACCATTCATTCTAAGATACTTCTTCTAGAAACTTGACAAACAATACTTGGTAAGATTTTATGATTTTTTCAGTTATGGAGTCTTTATACAAACAGGTAATATAAAATAAACCGGGGAAAAAAAGCCTTCTGGAGTGCAGTGGGTGATGAAGGTGTGGCTGCAGGCTGGAGCTCTGGACAGGCCAACAACACTCTTAAATCTCTGACTCCTGCCCACCATGCAGTTCTCCTCACAGGCGGCGCGGCTCTCCTATGATTTATGATGAATCCATCTCTCAATTTATCACCGATGGCAGGAATGTATAATTCAAAACATTTCACTCTTTGCTTTGTGTGTCGCTCCCTGTACACAACCAAACTGCACAGCAGAGTGCTGCTTGTGCATTTCGTAATTTGCTGCATGTACACAAATGGGTATAAAGGCAAATCTGTTCCCGAATAAAGGGATTTGATGCAGGGAGGTGGGATTGATGTGGGAAAAACTGCTCTCAAAACATGACCGCCTGCATGTTTCAAGTCCATGCCTGTATTACCTTAAACTGCTGTAATGTGCAACTAAGACCAAACTGACTCTTTGGACCTGACAATTTGTCTGCAAAGTTAAAAAACAGTCAAGACTTCTGTAATTCTGCAGTGGATTCCAGGTTTTTGTGGGGGTTGGGCAATGCCGGCAGCTACGAATCACTAAAATACGAAAATATGCTTGAGACCCACTCAGTGGAGGAATCTGTCTTAGCGCTAGCACAGAAACTAGCATCTACAGTTAGTAGATGCTAGTTTACCAATAAATTGGTGAATAAATTCACCAATTTATTCACCCACAAATTGGTGAATAGTGAACTGCTATTCACTATTCACCAATTTGTCAATAGTACTTAAGGGCACTTATTCTGTAAGTAATAAGGTAACAATACCTTATAAGGTATTAATACCTTATTATTATTATTAGGTAATAATAAGGTATTAATACCTTATTACTTACAGAATATGTATGTTATTCTTACTTATTCTGTAAGTAAGGTTGAATAACTTATAGCCATTTCATATGAGCTGATATTGATAATTATTGATAGTTTGTTTTGTTTTAAATGTCTGAAATTCTGTCAAACTTTTCCTGGTTTATCCACAGTTTTCACCGTATGCCATTGTTTTTTTATTTTTAAGCAATTATGAATCACAATGGCAAAACTTTAAACTGTTGCTGAAAAAGTTACTCAAGTTGTTGCTAGGTAAACAAATAGGGAGTTAGTTGATGCCACCAACCTCACTTAGCTTGGTTGTCAAGTTGAGCGGCTAAAGCCTTTCCTCTGCCTACGTCCCCCAGAATGCCGTGCGTTTTGGGAGTGTATTTTCTATATTCAATATTGTATCAGTCATAATATCTACTAATACTGATCACGTGTCTATCATGATATATTTTGTCATTGATTTATCGTCCAGCCCTAGCTGTAAGCGATATTTCCCTGCATGCTTTGCATATCCTATTTGATGACTTGGCTTTCACAGCTAAATGTTGATAATGTCTGCAAGGATTTCATCAAGATCTTTTAACGCTGCCCTAACCAAGTACTTAAAGAATGGACATTAGAAACAGTTAGGTCCTGTGGCTCTCGTTCCCTCAAAAATCTTTGTGAGCACCAAGTAGTTAAAAGTCTAATGAAGTCTTTGAATTTTACTGGTCACCATTCTTCTGCATGCTCACTGTCCCCTCTGGTTGAGTCAGTACACCCAGCGGATAGCCATGAGGTCCATCAGTACTAACATGTTGTGGGGTAAGTAATGAATATCCTGTTGTGTGTGTTTCAATTGCATGCCCAGTCCCTCTTATTTCCCATGGTGCCCTTGGTAGGTCAGTCGCCAATGGTGCTCCAAGCACATTTTCCCTCACAGACTAATTTTGCATCCTTTAATATTGCATGGAGCTCATTTGGAGGATGTGGCGTCGGGGTAGAGTACACACACACGGACACGCGGGCCTGCACAAGCATGTGAGCCGCCTTTTTCTGTTGCAATTTACCTCAGCGGCTCTCAGGGGTGCATTTTAGGATGTAGGACCGTTTTGGATTGATGTGGTTACACATGTCAAATTATGTCTGCACCGTGTGTATGTGGAAGTCTGTACACACTTAATGTTTTTGTGTCTGTGCATTTTCCCCAGTTTTACGGAAAAGTGATGCAAACACCCCTTTCTGCGCTCCTCTTAGTCATCAATCACCTTGCCACTTTAATTTATGTGCCACTTCTGGAAGCGTTGTCGTTTATTTTCAGGGGAAGGAATATCACCGTTGCACAGCTCAGGGGAAAAGTGGCTCCTGTTTGCCGCAACATATTGTTTCTTAACCCTTTATGGGCTACAAGACATTCGCTAGATCGCTTAAAAAGGTAAAGAGATATGTTTGGTAGATGTTATTATGAAATCATACAAATCCTATTTATAAATGTCAAAATATCAAAAAGTGGTGAGAGTTTTTCTTTAACGCAAACAACGGTTTTTATGCTGTCAGGAAAGAAGTTGGGTTGTTTTAAATAAACCTTGGACAAAAGACCAAGTTTGTTGGCTTTCAGAAGAAACTAGAAGGAACCTGATTATCCTGCTCTATACCTACAGGATCACAAATTGCAAGATTTTATGCGAAGTCTATAGAAAACAAGTTTGTTCACTAAAGCTAGGTTTAGCCATGTATCTACTAAGCTGGTAGCTGTAAGGAAATGCAAGTTATGTTAGCAAAGGAAATGCTAGCTATGTTAGCAGTGTTGTGGACTTGCAGGAAATAGGCATTAATGCAGGGTTGTGTACTGAATATGGTTTTTACAATTCAAATTCAGTTGTTTTGCAGCACGTCTGCTTAAACGTCATGAATAGTTTTTTCTTTCTGCGGTTTGTTAAGACAAATATAATATGATGTAAGTGTCCCAGACCCCCCTGAAGGAGATCTGAGAGCAACAACCCACAATGAGTCTCGACTGCTCTCAAACCTCCATGGCATTGGACAGACCGGAGGGAGTGAACAGAGTGTTTGTTGCACTGTGAGGTAACTGGTGATTGACCACTGGAGTTAGGAACTAGACCAATGGATGCACCATTCATTTTCACCCAACTTTACTTGTTTAGTAATCCAGGATATGAAGCAAGTATCCTGGAAACTCAAGAGGAGAAATTATCTCTCCCATGGCCTTGTTAGCTTGATGTTCGATGTTTGTAGGTTTCTATGTTAAGTATGGTATGAGGTAGTCATCAGTCTTTCTGTTTGTGGGGAGAAAAAAAAAACTGTCTCCCCATCAAAAAATAAATAAATAAAAAATTTGGAGTGTTTGTGTCTCGTTTTCAAGAGAGCGCAAAACGGTCAAAATATTAATACTGCTGTAAATAATTACCATTGCCTCACCACTAAAGTTACTTAGCAACTATACAAAAACAAATGCAGCCTAAAAATTATGTTCTGGTTCTGTTTATGTCCTGAAGAATCTGACAACACAGGTCAGAGGTCGCAAGGTGAGGGCCAGGCGAGCTGTGACTGGTCGAGGTCAATGTGAGGTTACTTCCGTTCGGGGATTCCAGACTATTCCCGTCCATCACATAAGGCAATCCAGAAGACCTCTGCAACCCGGAGCCTCTCCTCCTGCCCTGGCTTGTCATAGTGATGCACAACAGAAGGCGATAGACGCTGAGAGTGCAGGAGATTGAAGGCAGTCTGTTGTGAGAAAGTCTGCACACATGCAGAGTTGGCTGGAGAGTGACCCCTCACTGGGAAAGCCGATGCTCCTGTTTTAGGTTCCTGCAAATTCCAAGGAAACATATGGGTCAGAAGCTGCTTAGATGTAATGCTTGCAGTTCTCTTCAGGGGGCATTATGAAGTAGCGTTAAAAGCTAAACAAGGTGACAGACAGTAGCCAAACAGTTTTTTTTTTTTTTTTTTCGGGTCCTGAAGACCTTCATTAATCATTTGACTTTCTTGAGTGTTAACCCGGGAGAAAAGTAAAATTTGATCACACAAACACAGGAAGCACCTGCTATGAAAACACTCGTGGCTTTCTATGGCAGTTTACACGACCGGGATGATCCAATAAGCCGCCTGGTTTTATTGACTTCGTGAATCAGAGTAAAGCATCGATTCGGCGTAGCTATGAGCTAAATGCTACATGCTACGCGCAAATCTCCAGTGTATAACTTGATACAGGCAGAGCAGATCTCTCCGCTCTGCTCCAGGGATCTTTATCTCTGCAGCAGGATTGAATTATTTCTTCTTGCTCAGCTGTGGGAATTAAGTTATAGTGGCCATAATCCTCAAAAACAGACTGCTTGTGTCATAGGTCTGTGTCAAGAAAACGTGAGCAGAGCACACAGCCAGATGCTAATTTGGCTGCAAGTCCAACGCGCCTGCCGATTGTTCGGACACTTGGACGCAAAGTAAGAGAGACAGTGAGAGTCAAGGAGAAATGCTCTCCATATTCCTTTGACAAAGACATTTTCACAATAGCTTCTAAAGTTAGGAGGATTGTATGCGGCTTATTGATTTCTTTGTTGCAGTGTCAGGGAGATGGCGCCGAGAAAATGAGGTCTGGCTTGAAGGTTTATGTCCTGCCACCGTCAGGAGGAAATGTGAGCCGAGGATTCAGCTGGCCTTTTATTGTAAATGTGCTCCCTCTAGATGGACTTAAAGTGTCTGTTTTCCTGGCTATCGGAGACGAATTAAATATGAAGAGTATCAGTAAATGGGCTGGAAGACTCCAAACGAGTGCTCAGGGACAGTTTCCCATTATTGTCATCTATTATCTTGGACAGTTAGGGATATTGTCCGGTCTGTCGTCAGCTGCAATTGCACTGCGCATGGCTGTGGCAGGTGCGCAGGTTATGGGGTTATGTGAAAACAAAGTGGAGCATTTGACCATTAAATGGATTATTTGCACCTACTTTGCACAATAACAGGACAGTCATAATTAATGCATAAGGCGAGGCGATACAGAAGACAGCGCGACTGAGTACAAATGGTGATTGTAAAAAACAAAACAAAAAAAAAAACTGAGCTACTTATAAATAGTAATGCAGCTGAAATACAGTTGTGAAACAGTAAACAAATATTCATCTCTATAAGCTCTGACTTCTGACCAGTAGGTCACAGTGAGACATGCGATGTTTTTATGAATAGTGTCATTCAGCGAACACACCACATGTAAGCACAAAGAGGGTCTTCAGTGCAGATGCTGAGACCGATTAAAGAAGATGTAAGGTACGGATCCTCATTCTCTGGGGCCGTAGTTGGTCCAAGTATGAAATGTTTAATTGTACTCAGAAGAAGCTTTGGCACCATCATCTATCCATTTATCGCAGGACACAGAGACACACAGGAAGAACTGTTGTACAAGTTGAAACACACAGTAGGGTTTGATATTTGGTGTGGCTATTGACCAGTCTGCTATTAGGACTGTAACTGTTAACATTTTAAAATAAAAGGCAGCCATATTGTGTTTTTTTGGAGAAACCGCTGGCTTTCCCAGCCAGAGTTTTGAGTTTTTGATCACTTTTCTGACTTGAAAAAAAAAACTTGAAAATTTCAAGTTTTGAAAAAAGGCCCATTTAAAGACGGGAGAATGTTTTTAAAAGAAGAACAAGTTCTCTAACCACAACAAAGTCCGCCGTTTATGTGTGTGGAGCTGCGTTACAGTAAGGATCTTTCTGGATGTTTGGACTAGGTCAGATCCTAGCGTAGCTCCGGGCTCACCTCTGCATATGGCCGCTGTAAAACGTTGCTCCTCACACTGACAGTCACTCTGAATAATAGGCCTGTGAGCCATAAATGTCACCCCTTTAAATCACGCACAGGCCAAAGCTGCGTCTTAGAGAGAGCAAGGCTTCATCACCGCTTAAGCTACAGATGCCCATTTATAATGCGTGTGTTTATAAATCACTAAGGAGACCTCACATTCCTGAAGCCTGCAAAATGGAGGGAGTGCGGGGGAAAGAAAAGGAGACGACTGGAAAGGGAGGAAAAGAAAGGAAATCAAAATTACATAAAGTGAAGTCAGCATCAACAACATATAGGAGTCCTCCCCGGCAGAGGGGCTGGACTCCTAGCCATTAAGAAACCATTGCTTGCTGGGAGCGTGGACTGTGTTATGGTTTTTAATGTTACCTATTCACCAATGTTTACTCATGACGTATGTAATGCGCCAGTTCAACACTATGAAGCAGTAAACTACCATCCTCTACTGCGAACAGAGAAGTCCCGAGCCGAACCAGACTGTTGTTAATGTTAATCTAGTATTTGGAAGTGTGACCAACACATACTGAACATCGATCACTTCCTCCGCTGCCACTGCTAAAACTACAAGCAGACTGTAATTCTAAAACAGCGCAGAAAAATTTACGTCATTGTTCACAACTTCTTCTGTTGCTTGCTCATTGGCCCCGTTGAAATTCTACTAGAGGAATCCAAGTCAGTGGGAGAAAACCCAGACGAAAAACGGAAGGGAGATTTAAACTGAGTGGAGTTGTGTAGAAAGGCAATGACCAGGGTACTTTATAAATATAGTCTGAAGTAAAAGTATGATCTTTAATAAGCCCATAAATGCAGACATGGAGGGATACGTATAAACTCAAACCTATTTAAATGTGAAAATGTTTTTTCCAATGGTCTCTGTACAGTGTGAGTGAAAGACAAGTTTTACTGCACAGACAGTCTCCACTCAGGTGTCTGCTCAGCGTCAAGCAGCGCCACCTTTCCACTCGGACTAACACTCTTGTTCTTGACGGTTAACATCAACACTCAGTTGACAGCTAAATTTCTAAACTTCTGCCAGGGACACGGATCCACAGACTGAAATAACTCCTGCAGCGAAGATGAGTTGGGAAAGACAGTCAGCTCTTGAATCCCAGCCCGTTTTACAGTCCCAGCTTGGAGATTTATGAAGTCCAACAGCGAGAGGTCCAATTGAGGAATATATGTACTGTATGTTCATGCTTTTTATGGAGCATAACGCTCCATAAAAAGTCATTTTTCATAAAACAAAATGGCACATTCCTAAATTTTACTTTGTCTAACTTTTCTCTTGTCCTCTACCTTGTTCAGGCTTTAACTTAACATTTTAAAATGATACAAAAAAGAAACAAAATAAAACATTTACATATTTGGAAATGTATTCATTTTGAGGGAAAAATCAAAAATAGCCAAAGGGCTTGGAAAAGTCTTAAGTGCGTTAACCAAATTTAGACACAGACATTAAACGGTACTGGACTCACTTTACTGTGTTAGCTACCTCTGCTGAACACACCATCATTGTCCCACTTTCTCTTTTCCCAGGCTGCTCTGTTTTCCCTCCGGTTCAGTTGGTAGTTAACCAAACAGAAGAAACCGCATCTCATCTTAGATCCAGCTCAGATCCCTGTTGCCTCAGGACTCAGTTTCAACTCTGCGTCACTTGAATTTCGAATTAAGGCTTTGTATAATTTTGTCAAGTAGCGGCGAGGCTGACTCTTAAACGTGGTTACTAAAAGGTTGCCAATGTAGGACTGATCCAAAAGCTATGAAGCCTAGGTAATTATTTGGTATGGATGCAACCGAAGCAGTCTCAAATATTTATTTAGGCCCTGGTTATTTCACTGTTTGGACATTTCATAGCTTTTAGATTTTGGTGGTTTTCACAAAAAGGAGCTGTCTGCCAATGGAACATGATGTACCAACCACGTGTCAATTCATGTCCACCTTAAGAATGATTTGTACGCTATATCACCACTGGTGAATTAAAGTAATTCTCGTCAATCAACTCATGTTCTGATGCAAGGACAGCTAATAACATGTACAAGCAAGAAAACGGTAGCATCAACAAAATTGAACAGGCTGTTACAGGACCACAGTTTTGTCCATTTTCAGGATGTTTCATTCCCGTTTTTACAACCAATGGTTTACAGTAATTTTCCTTGAATCAAGTCTGTCTAGTGTCAGAAAAAGTGGGTTTATGGCTCCAATAAAGAATATCTCCCTGCAGTACGACATGAGGCATTTCCAACCAGCCACACGTCTCTGATAACCAAAGAATTAAAAGTAATTTTCACCAAATAGCCTGAGGAACGACTCCAGTAAATGACATCTAAGAACAGGAGAATGGATGCGTAACACCAGCAACGTATTGGTTCGTTGTTGACTTTGGAGTGTTTCGTACGTCCTGAGAGAACCAGTGACTTGGGAGTCATTTTCTTCAATCCTGTTTTAGTCAGTTGTAAGGAAATCGATTATTTTGACTCATAAATCATATCTACCTACTGAAATGAATTGGCCCGAATAAGGATTTTATAATATATTTCATAAATTTGCCTTGACACTGCAAGGCAACCAGACCCACTGGGAAAGTGTGGGTGCAAAAAGGATGTAGAACCCTGAAGTGACCTGGAAACCTCTCATCCCTTTCAAAGGCACAGTAAGTTACATGATGTTTAAGGTCACATTTTTCTCACAAATGTTACTTTCACATCACCATAAAGAGTAGAGCACCTCAACTTCAAACGAACAAGTAGTGCAGTGGAAAGCAGGTACTGGACCCAGGGCCATTTCTTTCATTTTTTGAAAATTGGTCTTGAAAACTTCACCATCCTGCTGATATTCTTATGCGTCTTGATAAACATCTCTTCTCTGCGTCAAAACGTCGTTCAGGAACTCCAGCGGTCCGCGTACGTGTCAATACAACCCGAGGCCCGGTCTTAATTGAGACGTATCTGTATAGAGCAGCCAAATCTACAAGTCACTCATTGAATATGAAAAATGGAATGTGGGAATGAGCGGCGAGGGCGGGAGAGAGATCAATGATATAGATCTGCATGTGCAGACTAAGCCGAGCCCACTCCCCATCCCGACCCCCACTTCATGTGTGCATGCATGCGTGTTTGCGCGTGTGGCGGGCGCTGCAGCATTATTGGACATCTGAATGAGTAATGACGTCGTCCCAGACAGGGCAATTACCACCAGCGCTCATTTATTAAAGAGTGGATTGAGAAATGGAAGGAGGAGGATGGTGGCTCTGGTGCTGAGGGAATAGACGATGAATAGAAGGAGGAAATGACCCAGGGAACAAATGCAGGAAATTCTGTATTTACTCTATGTAATTCATTGAAAATGTGCTTCATCAAACGTGCATTTAGGCCTTCTTTGTGAACAGATGTGACGCTTCATTTATGTCCTTAGTTTAGTAACCGTGATGCGTTGATTTTGCTGCTGAGAAGCAGCTCAGTGTTTCCCCAATAACTCGGATTGATTCTGATCGGAGATTATTTTAACTTGTTAGTTCCCACCTATAGATCACGCTCACTCTGTCATAGATACTATTGGTGTTTAGTTGATCCAATTATTTTTATGATTCACAATTACAACATCGCTTCTTGGAGGACAAATGCACGACTCCCATCCCAGTTTGAGGTAGGAAATTTTACTAAGCGGGTTTTGCTTTTAATAAACCGCGGTTGAAGACTTTAAATTGTAAATATTGGTGTAATTGATTTGGCTGTGGATAAACTGACTTGTTCTCACTGAACCCTATGTTGGAACCAACAGGCAAGTGACCGGACACACATGTGCGGTAACACACCACATGCCAGACAACTGTGCAATCTGACTACATGGCTTCATGCAAATCCAAAATTCAACACCTGCTAAAATCTTGGAGCTGAATTTAATGCTGTCCAGAAGTCATCATCTGTGAGTAACTGCATGATAATATGATAACACCATTCATAATGCCAATACTTATGCACTCTAGCAATAGATTTATAGCATAAATTGACCGGTTTATTTGAAACAATTTTTTTATTGTTGTCTAGATAAACTGAACCGCTCCAAAATCAGGAAGCAAACTATAGTACAGGGTATTCTGGGTAAATACAATCAAAACAAAGGTGTAAGTGTAACGCTAGTGGAAGAAATGGCTCATGATGTTTTACCAAAGACAAAAGAGAAATACTACAACTGCTAAAATCTGACGCTACTTAATTTTTGCTTACATTTCCCAAAGAAGAAAGTTGCTCTCATGTCTTCTTCAGAAGTTTTTGTGTTGTTTTCTTTAGTACCGTGTTTCCCCGATAGTAAGACACCCCCGACAGTAAGACGTATTGGGGGTTTTAGGGGGATCGGCTAATGTAAGACGTACCCCGAAAGTAAGACGTAGTGGGGGTTTTAGGGGGATTGGCTAATGTAAGACGTACCCCGAAAGTAAGACATACCGGTAGTAAACTGTACGTTGGAAAAATAGCTATATACCGGTACCTTTTGCATTAACTGCGGGATGCGGACGG
>CAEFZY010013111.1:0-24685 GCA_903066815.1 Brachyrhaphis roseni
TTGTTTTTAAAGTTATGTAGCTTTTAGTTTCTCTGTTTTTTATTTGCATTTGTTTTTATGTTCTGCGTAACATAATTGACTTTTCTAATTGTTTTTTTTCTTTATCTTTATTTCCACTTTCTATTTAATTTCAGAAATATCAAGACCTCATGTTTTTTATGTAATTTCATATGAGAAACTGTAGGAAAATTAACCATGAGGGGACGTTTTATTCAATGTTAAAACTAAAATGGTAAGTGTCTCTACATTGTCTAAATAGGATATATAACAATCACCAACATAACATTAAATTTTTTCCTACATAGTACATTCTACTAAAACATGTAAATTATTGATTTTCACTAAACTTCTTCTTAAATTATTATCAGTTGTTTGCTTTTATTTGTTACTATGTTTTGTATTTATAAAAAAAAATAGTGGAACTTATTTTAAGATTATAATGGTGAATATAAGTGAGGAAATCATTATTTACATTTGCGACAGATAACAGAAGGTTATTATGTTCGCAGTCAGAGACATAATAATTGAAACTCTTAGAGAGGATTAGAGCAAGAAGGTTTTGCAGGACACGTTTCTTATCTCTGACTGTGTGAAGTGCAAAACAGCGAGATCAAAGCAGACAATCTCTGCATTTATCAGACTTTGACAGATGAAGTTAACAAGAACTGGTTTAGGTGGGCATTTTTTAAACAATCACTGCAACCGCAGCGTCGCATTTACGCTGAGGTGGGTGTGAACAGAGGCTAGGAGAATGTCGCAAATACAGGAAGTGTTGAAGTCTATCTGGTAAAGTTGGTTTCCTGTTGTGGTTTTTCACTTCTGCTGCTGATGTCTAATAAGTTCAGTTCAGTGAACAGCAGTGGAGGATGAAACCAGCCTCTTCTGAAAGTAAAACAAGTTTCAGAAACATGTAATTGTTCTCCATTACTAGGAAAATACAAACCAGCCCAAATGATAGTTATTCTGGCTTTTTGGGGGTGGGATTACTGGCTTTGGTCCTATGATTATGGTCTTTAAATGAGGGTCAGACCCTCCACATGCAGAGAGGTCCATCCATCCATCAACCAGTTCATTCGTTCATAAATGGAGGTTTAAATGGATGAGAAAAGCAAGAGATTTACTTGCCTTTTGACCCAACTCTGTCTTCACAATGAGTAAGAGCTTTACATCAGTCAAGATAAAATAAGCAAGATACTTTTTAGATCATTTCTGTTGACGTTACAACTTCTTTCTAGTTAAGGAACCACAGCTTAATATCAAAATAAACTAACGCTTGGCTGAGTGCCTGTCAGTTTAGTTTAGTTTGGATTAGATTAGCATAGTTTATCTTACCTTAATTTAGATTAGTTTAGATTATCTTATTTTAGATTAGTTTAGTTTATATAACTTTACGTTAGTTTATATTAGCTTAGCTTGACACCTTGAATTGTTGGAAAATGAGCTAATTCTTGGCTGAGTGCCTGAAAGATTATCTTATCTTTCAGATAAAATAATCTGGCAGGCTAGTTTATCTTAGTTTAGCTTATTTTAGATTAGTATAGGTTAATTTAGATTATCTTAGGTTAGTTTAGTTTAGCTTGATTTAGTTTAATTTAAGTCTACATTAAGTCTACTTTAGCTTAGTCTACTTTAGCTTAGTTTGGTTAGCTTAGTTTAGATTAGCTTGACACCTTTAGTTGTTGGCAAACGAGCTAACTCTTGCTTGAGTGTCTGTCAGTTTAACTTAGTTTATCTATGTTTAGCTTTGCTTAGTTCAGTTCAGTTTAGATTAGTTTACATTAGCTTAGCTTAGCTAGCATGGCTTAGTTTAGTTTAGATTAGATTAGATTAGTTTAACTTAGTTTGACTCTTTTAATTGTTGGCAATTGGTGCTAATCAACTTAATCTGCTTTTGCCGCTCCTCTTTAAATCTCT
This sequence comes from Brachyrhaphis roseni, assembly GCA_903066815.1. NCBI lineage: Eukaryota > Metazoa > Chordata > Actinopteri > Cyprinodontiformes > Poeciliidae > Brachyrhaphis > Brachyrhaphis roseni. Next base: position 1,915 of record CAEFZY010013111.1, read on the forward strand.
GTTTAGATGTATAGTGAGAAAGCCAGGCACAGAGATGTTGGAGTAGGGGATATGACGCTGGCTTGAACTTACTTCTTCTTCCTCTGCTCTGCATCCATGAAGCCTCCTTTCAGGTATTATTTGAGATGCTCACCAGCTGCTCCCAGTTGTAAAAACAACACCTTGTTCCCACGGTTACGCAACATGACAACTGTCCAAAAGTAAAAAAGTTAGAGCAGAAATCCTTCCAGCTGCGCAGCATCCAAAACCAGAGGGAATCATTTTCCAAACAATGCTACTTCCAGATGTAGCTTAAGGAAACGGTCAGAAAACAAACAGAAGAAAGGTTTGCAAATTAGCTACAATAAAGATAATGATAGTATTGTTCTTACGTAAATACTTGAGCAAAGTAAATATGCATATCACTGAGATTCACACATTGTGTCATTCTCAGTTCAAGCTAAGAGGTATTTGCTGAGATAAAAATAGATTATTTTCCTGGATTTGTTATCAAATGTTTTGCCAAAAGTCATTGTTACTCATTACTCACACATGATGTCAACAGCAGCACTCATCCATCACACCAGCAACACCCACAGATACTCTGATTCTGGCTCAGTGACTAATGTATTTATAGGAAGCTGCTGCTGCTGCTGCTGCTGCTGCTGCTGCTGCTGCTGCTGCTGCTGCTGCTGCTGCTGCTGCTGTTGCTGCGGCGCTACTCCCCGTCTGGGAAGGAGGTGGGAGGCCCACATGACAAACCTCTCTGCTGTATCACGGCTATTTTTATGGATGTGATCAGCTCTCTGTTTCTGACATTTCGCAGGGATCTGCCTGATATTTGGTGACCTTTCTCAGACACTCACAGTGGTGTGTTAATAAAGAGCTGCTGTTTGCATGAATGCAACAAACTGTCACACATAATAATAATAACAATCCCCCCGGAAACCAGCGTTTTTTCTCAATTAGGCCTGATACTACAGCATTTTGCTGGATGATAAATTGGTCCAGTAACTATTGTTATATCAAATTTGGTTAGTAACTAATTACATTTCCTCAATTACATTGACTTGAATAACTTTTATTTGACAAAATGTGCTTGTAGGAGTATTTTTACTATGCTGTACTTTTTACTTTTACCTGTGTAATTTTATTATTTTATTACTCTTTAGTAAAATTTCTGGGTTTTTCACCCAATGAATGAAAAACAAACATATTTTAACTCAATATTCATCAGACACACACCTGCAGTTTTCCTTAAAGTTTATACATTTTCTATTGAAAGAAACTGATTTGGTAATATTTTCTTTTGCCTGATTTTGTTATTATTTGCTTTGTATGAATTATTGTCATTTGAACCATTAAAATTAACTTCATATTTTGGTCCTGATTATGGAATCTTTAAATATCAAATGATTGATAATTTGATCAGTTGACTTTTTGCCAACCTTTTTACTCTTACTTGAGTAATTTCTTTGATTGCTACTTTTTAATTTTACTTGAGAAAAATATGCTGAAGTAGTTTTACTCTTACTTGAGTACTATTTTTGGGTTTATTTGTATAGATCACTACAACAATAAGGCAGTTCAAATTGCTTTACGTCATAAAAACATCATACTGTCGACTAAAATTACAGATTTCAGGCCTGATCTCTAACTGAACCACATAATAATGGAGGTTTGCAATCTGAAAGACCAATAAAAGTTAACATTGTAAAGAACACCAAACGCTGGAACTGGAAGATATTTTGAATATCCAAAATAAAACATGACACCCAAGAAGAATAAATAAAGCAAAAATAACAATCGCTTACAATCAAAATCATAAATAAAATGGATTATCAGGTCTCTGTAAACAAAATTGCCCTTGGATTGTTTCAGTTAATTATGCTGTTAATTGAATAATGGCTTATTGGTCTCAATGTTTGACTTCCCCCCCACAAATAAATCTGGCAACAAATATCAAATTATATATTCAGTTCAGACTGGCATGAAGCTAAAATAAAGCTAGAATATAATACTTCCTATTCTGAGGCTGAGGGGTTTAGCAGCTGTTTGTGGCATTTAGCACCTGTAAGCTAGCACTAATTAGCAAGTGGCTACAGTATGATGACAAAACCGCTCATCTCTGCTGCTGTAATTAAATTTAACAGTTTTGATTTCCTAAATATAAGTGATATAAAAGGATAATGCGTTTTAGTTTAATTGTTTTACAGTAACACGAAGTGCAGATTTCCACTACAGGATTTCCCCCAACAGTCAAGTTTATTTGTAAAGCACATTTCAGCAACAAGGCAGCTCAAAGTGCTTTACGTTTTACTTCACTAATTTTATTATGAAGTATAGCTGCTCTTAGTTGAGTAAAATTTCTGGATTCTACCCAATAAATGAGAAACAAGCATGTTTTAACCAAAGATTCACCAACACACACCTGCAGTTTTTGTTAAAGTTTCATAAGTTTTTTGTTGAAAGAAACTGATTTGGAAACATTTTCTTTTGCCTGATTTTGTTGTATTTTGTTACTTGTATGAATTATTGTCATTTTTGTCTTAAAAAGTAAAAAAATTCCACTTAACTTTATAATTTGGTCTGTCTGATGATGTAATTTTTAAATATTAAATAACTGATCTTTTTTTTCCAGTTACTCAGTGCCTTTTTTGCTCTTGGTAGAGTAATTTTTTGGATGGCTACTTACTTTTTTTTTTAGTAAAAATATTTTTGAAGTAGTGCTACTTTTACTTGTACTCACATTTGTTCACAGATTTGATAGAAATTTGTATGGCATAGCTTTAAATGTAGCTGTTTTTTTATTTTTCAAAAACATATAATTTTTATAACATTGTAAAGTTAATATATTTATATTTATTATAGATTTTTATTTAATACAAAGAAGAACGGACATTGAAACCTTAAATTAAAGATGAACATGTTCTGGGGAAATATCGCTTTAACTAACTCTCGATGACGTAATCCTGCTTGGTTGCTCACGTGCCGGCTTTTAACCCTGTAAACGTCCCGGGAAGCGGCGTCATGAATCAGAATTATTGGGCATTAAATAGTTAAGCGCCAGCGCGCGTTCTCGGACTCAGCGGGAGCGCGCCGAGGTGCACCGCGAACGCGAAGCAGAAACGGATCAGACAGCAGGTCGGTCGATGAGCTGGGATACAAAGTACCGGCTGTAGAAAAAAATATTAAATTTTTTTTTTTTTAAGAAGTCGACGTGAACGGTTGGTTTTCGCTGGCGGTTTGTTTTCCGGTGGACTAACGTTTCGGGAAGTTTTCTTTATTTTATTTAAATTTTTATCCAGCGGAACGGACGCTGACTGAGGCTCCGTAACGCTGTCCACAATGTCGGGGAGCAGGGAGGAGGAGAGGAGGAAACTGGCCGACATCATCAACCACTGGAACGCCAACCGGCTCGACTTGTTCGAGATCAGCCAGCCCACAGAGGTAGGAGACCTGTACGAGAGGCCGCGGCCCTGTGGGGCCTCTGCTGTGGGGGGAATAAAGCTGCCAGTGGCGGACACCGAGGGGGTTAGATAAAGTCAGGTGGTGTTTGAGGGCAGCGTGGTTAACTCGGTGGTGAAGTCCTCTCCGTACGAAGCGCCGCCGGACTCCATTGAAAAACCGGCGGATTTACGCTATTCATCGTGAAGCCTTTGATGTTGACTCTATTTGGGCTGCTGAAGCGACCTACACATATTAGAGTTAATTATTTACAATTCAGCTTTGTGTATTTTATTGAAATAAATTAAATACATGTAGCTAGCTGCTAGCTTACCTGCCGCCGTCAACTGTATCTGTGGAGTAGCTAACAGCCTTATCTCTCAAAAGTTGACAGTTATGTTCACTATAATCATCATAATTTTTATTATAAAAATCGGTGCTTTATTTCGCATTTTTGGTTTTGTTGTTAGAAATGCGTGTAATTGAATCAAAGTCGGCACTGATTTATCAGATTTTTGCCAGCTAGCTAGTTAGCAGGTACATAACTGCGTTTACCAGGATACTACGAATACCTTTTGCTATGAATTGTCCTTGTATTCATCACAGTAGTTGTATATAAGGTCAGATTTCTGACACAATGACCAATGTCGGTGTTGGCAGTGGCATCGCAATGGCCGACGGACCAAGACAGGGTTTTAGGACTCGTTGTGTAAATAAATAAAAGCTTAAAGTATTACCAAATGACTGGTGTGTAAATGCTAACACCTGGGCTGAAAGGACAAATTGTGGAAGATGAGACTTCCCTCCATGCATTGTCCTTAAACCACATCAGCTGGGTTGATGGGAGCTGCCAGCAATAATTTGACTCTGCAACATGTTAGGAAGCAGAGCTGTAATGAAATTAGCTTACTGGGTTTGTGTTGTATACCCATGAATTACCTTGCAAGACACCAGCTAGCTGTAGATGGGGATGCTTGTGAAAGATTTAAAGGTAAAAACAAATTATTTGAACTTTCTCATGATTGTAGGTCAGTTTGTTTCCTCATATCATGTCTAACTGTAATAAAAACCCTTTGCTACTTATTTTTTTTTATTTTTTTTATTTTTTTTATGAATTAGGGAGATAACTTGTTCAAAACAAGTTAATTTGATTTGGTTATCATCTGAAAACCCTGTCATACCCTATTCCCAGTGATTGTTTTTACCCCAGTTTTGTTACTTCTATAAAGTATCTTAGATTACTACCCTGAATCTAATCACAGCTGCTGTTGCAACATCAGTGTGGACAATATCAATGCCACAGAGGCTGTCTTGTGTGTAGTATTGGGTGGAATGTTGAACTTAATGTATCAGATAATATTTTGGCAGTTGGATGGACTCTGCGTGCCTTTAATGTTGTCATTGGACATTGTTTTATGATAAAAAGAAAATGGGGGTAATCTTAATTGAAATCACAATTTTCAACAATTATATCAAAATATTTTACAGCCCTCTTGTAAGTGATCTTCTTCTGATGGAGTAACAAACACTTCCTTTGTTGTTCAAACAAATATGAAATATTCTTCTGGTGGCTCTCAGTTGAACCATTGTCAGTAGATTTTCTACTGACCATGATGGACACATGAAGCATCATTTCATACCCAAAAAGGTAAATGTAGAGACAAAGCTGGTAAATCAGCATCAGTGAGGTGACTGTTGTTAACTATGCACCTGCAGATGTTACCTGGAAAAGTCTATTTGTTTCTCTAGAGAATTTCTACTTATAAACATTAATTGATTAACAGACACAATAACCAATGCCGATACAGTAATCATACAGTTGAATAAATTATTTATCCTATCTTCAGAAAAACCAAGGAAGATTTTTGTCCTATCAAAATGTCTGCATAAGCTCTGGAAATAAACAGGAATGGAAAAGAAATGGCTAATTAATGATACTCTGGGTGTTTGTTTTATGTTGCTGTTGTATCAACCTTCCAGACCTCTCAGGTCTTCTGGGAAGCAGCATTCAGCTTCTATGCACCATAAATCTGGAAGAAACTTCCAGAAAACTGCAAAGCTGTTGAAACACTGAGTTTCTTTCAATCCAAATGAACCCACCTGTTTAGAGTTGGGTTTTTAATGGAACATTGACCAACATATTTGATGTGTATTGATGATGGCATTCGACAAAATGAAGTGTTTGTTACTGGTTTGATGTTTTTATGACTTTTTGTGTATTTATGTTGTTGAAATTTGCTACACAAATAAACTAGATAGATAAGGAATTTGGGAAACATTCAACCCACAATTTGAATAAAGGGTTAAGCCAGTGCTTAACCCTTTGCACAAATGACAAATTTTTGTGCAAGTTAGTCAGTTACACCAACCTTCCCTCTGCCTGTTGCGTGTTATCTCTTAGTTTTAATTTTAATCTTAGGTTGTGTTGGCAGCAGTTTTAGGCTGGCGTCCAACCCCCACCTCGCCTCGGGTGTAACAGGGGGGTCACAAGGTCCCCTCTCCTCCTTGTTGAGCCGATTAATTCATCAGGCTCAAAGCTGGGCATCCGTTTGTCAGAGTGGCGTACTGCGCACAACAACTCCCTCATTTTGTAAGAAATGATTAACCATGTTGCACTTGTTCTTTGGGCTGTAACTGTTAGCTTTGCTTGAAGGGCTGCAGCGTCTTGTCCAGCAGATCGTGATCAAATGTAAAGCAGATGCATGGCCGCTCTTGCTAGATCGCACCCTGTGGCCCATATGTCAGCTGGTGGAGCCCCAAAGCCTCTCGACTGTCCTTCAAATCGTCCAGGATGCTTCCGGGTCTAGCTGGGACTCAGATGTGCAATGCTAGGAACATTTCAAGTATGATGTGATGAATCCAACAAGTAAATTTCAAAATAATGATAATAATAATAAAAAAGATCCAGAATTTTATGTGTGATTTGCCTCTGAGAGCGGTGAGATCATTCGTGTGATTAGATTAGCCACGGTTGCCTGATTAGTCTGGAACAAAGGTTCTCAAACTTTTTAATCTTGCAAACCCAAACTGAATAAATCCCGTTTGGGAACTGCTGGGCTCATTATAACACAACACGTTCTTCTGTCACATGTGGACTCACTCTAGCAAAAAGCCTAACTCTGCAGACTCAGCTTGAAATGTGTGGCACATTCAGACACAATCAAAGCTGCGGTTTGTTTTGTTTGTAATTTCTTCCTACCAAATCCATGCAGCTCTCCTGTAGTAATCAGGGTTAATTGATAATTCACCTTCACAATAAAGTTTTTAAAACGTATACATGTTAAAACAATGTAAAGCACTTATACCTAAGGAAGGTTAAGTTGAATGCATTTTTAGTCCCAGCTTGTGAAAATGATCCTAATATTAACATGTGTTGTATTTGATGTAAGTAAGTCATTTGTATTGTTTGATAGGCTTTGATCAGCACAATGTAGCTTAATGTTGGGTTATTTTCCCATTGAGAGTCATTTCTGGCTGCATTTTCAAATGATTGTGATTCCATAAATTGTGCAGCTATGCTATCAATTTGTGCAGATATTGGAGAATTTAACTCTATTCACTGGCAGATTTAACTCACTGGTTCTTCTTCCTCCATTTTCATTGACATCTTGGCGTTCAGTGTTTAAAAAAAATGGTAGGAGTTATTAAAATTGGATGTGTTTCTATGGATGCACAATCATCATCCCAAAATAGGTGTGTGGATGCAGTAATTGTAATTTTAAGTATGATGAGCTCACTGTTGGTATGCTGATGTAATATTCAGTCTGTTGGATGAACACACCTGACATGGATGTCTGAAGATCACACAGACATTTGGAAGTACTCATGATTCATCACAATGTCAACATCATAACATTTCTGTGGAGTCTTGGGGAGCTTTGTATTTTTTGACAACTAATTGTTGTCATAAAATACAATAATTAGTTGTATTTTTGGACTTCTGTGTAAATCAGTCCATACATGTTTACTTTAGCTTTGTTGATATTCAGTCTTTGTCGGAAAAAATCTCTTCAATTTCACAGTTTAACATGAGAAGTCATTAAACATACCGCACCATCATCCTCCCACCACTTCCTGTCGTCTTCTTTCTCGTTTCTGCCAGTAGTGCCAGCCGGTTGTTGACGGTTTTGTATGATGCGTCATTGTTCAAAATGATGAACATCGGTTGGGCAAATGTTATGGCCCAACCTTAACCAGTAGTTTCTGTAGTATTTTGACAGCAGGAGCTCCAGTATCTTTAAGGCCGGGCTTTGCTCCGCTGTCTTCTCCACAGACAGAATAAACCAGTCAGCCATGATGAAAAAACTCAATGAAACACCAATGTCCTCCAATAAAATCAAATAAAGACTCAAAATTTACCACAAGGCTCAGAGTTGGCGAGTTTTATGAATTGGTAGATACAATTTTCTATAAGTTTGTTGGTACGCGGTTGACCTGAGGCGCAAGGATATGATGACTACTCAGCTAGCTGCGGCTAGTCACATCTGCTAACCCTTGAACATTTCAATAAATTAGAGTTTATTGAAGGTTTTGTTGCTCTGTTTTGTTCGGTTTTGGGGGAGAGGGGTATTGTTCAAGTTTTGGTACAGCAATATAAACGGAGATCTGCAGGAACATGACAGCTAAACACAAAACACTGACATGTTTATACATACTTTAATAGAGACAGAGTTAGATTAAAAGGAACAAAAGTCCTTATTGAATTTTAAGGTTTCTTTATGAGACATAGTTTAGTATTTAGTTCAACTCTAAGGCATTTTTAAAAGGGAGATTTTCTTTTGTAAAATGTGAAAAACATGAGAATTTTTTTGTACATAAAACTGACGGAATGGTTTTAAATACCTTGTAAAAATAATTCATTGTTCTGCTGAACCACAGCACTGTTACATTTAGGAAACTTGAATAACAGTTAAGTGGAGCTGTTGATTTGTTTCCATTCACTCCAGATTTACACACTTTTTGGGTTAATAAATATGAAGAATTTAGTGAGGCTAATTAACCTAACATGCATGTTTTAGAACAAAGGGAGAAATGTAAACTCCATGCAGAAAGACCCCAAGTCGGGATTCTAACCCAGGATTGCTTTGCAAACATTTTTCCATAACCATTGCAAACATTTTTTAATACCATGCAGCTCTTGTGTTGGTAATCTACCCTTTTGCCATTTTGTGACTGAGTATTTGGTACATATTGACCACCGCTGTGTTCATACAATAATTTATTAATCGCAAAATAAACGTCAAAACTGGAGACATAAAACTGTAATGGACTGAATATTCTGTTCTTTGTGTGGGAATCGTTTTTGTACTTTTTGGTGGAGCTGTTATCAGTCAGTTGCTATGGCAACAGGTCTGTGTGTTGCGTAGCTGACACAGAGCGAGGGGAAAAAAAATACGAGTGGTTATTGCATAAAAGGCAATTTATTCTGCAGCAGTTCTTTAATAAGCCACACCAGGTCAGCTCATCTCTGCTCAAATATTGATTAGTAACGGCTATTAGTGATCCAGTGTCAGACTGAGAAGATGTTTGCTGACTTCCAGTGTCGTCTTGATTAGCAGTTGATGCTAATGTGATCAGACTGAACACTGAGGGCTTTTCTTCAGTTAATATTAGTCAGAAATGTGGAAAAGCAGCTAACGGCAGCAACGTTTTCCACAGATTCCCTTTGCTGTGTTATATCTGTGCAAAAATGGCTGCCGTTAACACCATGCTGAGGCAGATGTGCTAGTGTTTTATTCATGTGATGAAGGTATGGGACACTTTTAATGCTCATCTGCTGGACCCGAGTGCTGACTCCAGTCAAAGTCTTAAATCTACTTACTCACAGCGTCCAAACCAGGCAGCTGGTCCAGAAGTTTAAGATGTTTAAATAAAAGAAAATGCACTAAAATAAATGTTAATGTTTAAGAAAAATTCTGTTCATCAAACATTTTTCGCTGTTTTTGCCACACTGTGTTGAGAGATTGTGATATTAGCTTAGGTTTTCCTCTCTTTACAGAACAATGCTAGTGTAAGGTTTCACATTAAATTCCCTCTACATAAAATATTCTCCTTGCAAAATGAGTAAATCTCACAGATTTCTGGTGCATACCAACTGGATCTGAGCTGAATGCGTCTTTGCGAGCCGGAGCTCGTGTCCACCTTCTTCCCAATGGGATGTGAAATCCAACAAGTAAGCAGACTCCCCATGACATCAGCGGCCGCTCCCTCAGTTTCCCTGCTGCCAGGAAGCAGGAAACTTAACAGGAAGTGTGTGGATTGTGGAGATAGTGCGTTTCCTGTCGTCTCAGTGGAAAGGCGCTGTTGCAGAAAGGCGCTTTGTCAGATTTTCTTTATTTCACTTATTTTTCTTTTCCCGATTAAAAATGCTGTTTAGAATAGCTAGTTCATCACAGGAATGCTTTTCCCAGAGTTTCTCACTTTACTGATGATGATTAAGGTAAATTAAGGTAACATTTATAACATCTTTTATGGTCTTAGGAGTGGAAAAAGTGCTTATTTGAGTTTAGCTATTCAGTACAAATTTCAGAGTTCACAATAAATTAAAAGCTGTTGAGGAATCAAGGTGAAGAAAATGCATGTAATAAAAGCTCAGTTTTTTAAATAAAGTAAAAATTCCAGTTTTTTACTTAACATAAGTCACCTTTCAGTAATCCCAGCTATTGGACTGAACTGAAGTCAACTCTTCTTTCTCTAACCCAAAGCTGCCCCAAATATAAAAGGTTGACATTAAAAATGTTTTAAATATTTTAACTTTATTACCAAAATGATCTCTGTTGTCTCAGCTCCTCTGGAAGGTTGCAAAAAATATTGTTTTAAAACTTTGATGACAACACAATGACAGCAACAACAATAAAATGACAAATAAAATAATAAAAAACTGTAAATAAAAAAAATTAACAACAAATAATGAAATTCTAAAGTTAAATAATACAATAACAATAAATAATACAATTACGACAAATAAAATGATAGCAATAAAATGATAAAATGTTAAATTGATGAAATACATGAAACAATAAATAATAAAAATAAAGAGAATAAAATGCTAAAAAAAATTACGCTAAATAATAAATGAATGAAAAATATAAGTATAAAAATATTAAAAACAAAATGATAAAACTGACAAATGATAAAAATAACTAATAGTAACAAAGGTATAAAATAACTAAATATAAAAATATCTTTGTAAAACTATACAATTAAAATAGTAATAAAATCAATGTTATAAAATTGATAATATAAAATCAATAAAAAGTAAAAATAAATAAAAATATGTAATGAAGTAATAGTGATTAAAAACGGACTTTAAAATGACTTAGTAAATAACTGAATGACTATTAGCTCAGTCGTTGTTGTGGTGGTTCAGTTTTAGCTAGCTGTTGATAGCTAGCAGCCTATTGGACCTCAGCACAGTGAAACTGGTACCAGACCCGCTGACCGCTGCCAGTGTTTTCTGTCTGTCAGGCCCACCCTTCCTCCTCATCATCTTCCTTTTTCCTCTCTGTCCGTCAGTCCCTCACCATGTCATGTGTCTGCGTCACCATGGTAACGACGATGCTGTGATCAGTCGCTGTATTTGACAGGCTTCTGTGAAAACAAAGATGTTGTGTGTTTGAATGCATCGGTTCAGGCTAAAGTGGCCATTAGCAGTTAGTTTGCCAGCAGACAGGATTCGTTAATCTGCAGTTTAATTGAGGTTTGAGTGGCAGATGGCTTTGTCAGGTCTGTCAGCTAAAGGCTAAATTACAACTCAGCATTAAGGAGACACGGGGAGAGCTTTTTTTTAATTTATTTATTTTTTTAAAATAAAACATACTTTAACCTGGTTTTAATCTTTTGAATTTAGATGCAGATGTTGAATAAAGGCAGTTAAAGCAAAATAGTTTGTTTTTATAGAATAGAACCTGCAATTTTATCAATGACATTCTCCATATTTTAATGTTTCGTCGTCAGCATTTGTTTGCCATGGGAGAAAATGTCAATTTGGATAAATATTTACATTCTTCTTTGTGACAAAAACTAATTATGAATAAATGCTAATTTAAGTCAAAATGATGAAAATATTGATCTCAAAGGGAAATTAAATGTTGTAAACCAAGATTCTTGGAAGAGTTGTTGTAGATGGCAGGAAGGATCCGGGTCGCCCTGCTGCCAGCCGGGAGCATTAACCTCTCGACAGGTTCAGCTTGCTCAGAGAAAAGTTTTAAGTTTATAAAATCACTTTGAACTGCTTTGTACAAATAAACTTGATTGATCAATTTGACACTGGAACAGGAAGACATTTTAAAAAACCCCACAAACAACAAATAAAATAAATTGTGAAGTCTCTGTAAACAAAATTGTCCTTAAAAAAAGACTAGTTGAGACCAGACTGGAGACTTTTGTTATGTTTTTGAGAAATAATAAATACTTGAAATTGCAATTAATTGATTTATTGTGACAGGCCTACCTGCTTTTACTGTAGGTTTCTTTTTATTTATTACATTAGAAATGCATCCCCCCCAAGCTATGTGTTTATTTACGTCCCAAGTTATTTGATTCCACAAACTACTTATTTTTACATTTTACCTGTCTTCATGTTTCGGTGTCCAGCTGATATTAAACATAAAAATAAAGCTTTGCTTTGCCAATACTTCTTTTTTTTTTTAAATCAGTGTTTAATCTTGGTGTAGCAGCTTTGTTGACTGTATTAACTCCAATTAATGCAGCTGGCTGAGTTTTATTGGCTGTTGCACATTAAAAAGAAGGATGGGGTCACATTGGACAGCTGGGATCTGACGTCTGGCCACTTACTGCCTCAGTTCCCAGACCTTTTAAACCCAATTAAACATGTCGACCACAAAACCTGTCTCAGCAACCAATTATCTCTTTTAGAAATATAATTTTTAAACAGTTTGTTTCTGATTTTGGGAAAATAGTTCTGGCGAAATTCAGCTAATTTTTCTGGACGACAACTACCAGAAACAGTCACTTGATTTTTCTTCAGTTCAAATGAGTTTTGATGATATTAGAAGAAAATTGTACAAACAGTGTTGTTGTTAATGCAGTGAATAAGACAGTATGTCCAGACTGTATAATAACCTTCAATAAAAATACCACACTAGCAAGATTTGTTTTTTACACAAATTTGAAGCAAAAGTTATCTAATTAATGCAATTTTCTTTTATACTGCTGCTGAAATATTGATTATTACAGATGTACTGTTTTGATATTTTCCTATTATTTTGATAGAGAAACAAAGCTATAGAGACATTTGATAACTTTGGTGAGCATTTCTTTTGTATTCATAGAATAACACAAATCTGAAATCTGTCATTTTGTTATTTAGTTGAGCTGTCTGCTCATGTAGCCACTTGTCCTACTGTTCTGAGTCCGGAGGTGTTGATTGATTGACTCTGTTTGATTGGGGACAAAAATTGTAACATTTGTTGCATTTTTAACTGGTACAAATTGCTTCCACATAACTACGGTGAAACAAATCCAGCTCTTTGGAAAACCAGTCTCCCTCCTCGCCTGAAGGAAACGACACAAAACCTCTTCTTCACAAAATGTAAACGATTAGATTTTAGTGGTTGTAGGATCTCTCTTGTGGTTTTTTGTTTGCTAGACAAGCATTTTTGTTTTTGTGTTTACCCAGAATGCTCTGCATTGTAGTCCACTTCCTTCTTCTTTTGGAGCGGACTCCGGTCTGCTTGGCGTTCAAATATGCTTTCTAACTGAACCAGAAGATTTATTTTCAGCTGGTACTGAAAATATCAGCTGAAAATATGGTATTTTCACGCAACTATGGTCAAACAACCAAACTAAGAAAAATCTGTTCTCCTCCTCATCTGTGGGGCCCTGCACCAAGAACCACTGGAGGAAATGACACAAAATCCCCTGAAGAAGACACTGAGCGCAACTTCCTTTTCCCCAAAATCTAAACAAAATGTGGCAGCATCAAATTTTAGCGGTTGTACGATTTCTGTTTTATTTTTGACAAGATACCACAAGAAATTTCTCGTGCTAGTGCTAGCCTAGTGTGTTTGTTTTGGTTGTATTTACCTGCGCTGTAGTTCACTTCCTGCTCCAGTTTGCTTGGGGTTCACACATGGGCGTAGGTTTGGGTATGGACGGCCTTGACATGTCACGACCAATATTCAAGGGATATAAAATAGTCCCGACCAATTTATGCCATATTAATAAAAAAAATAAAATATGTATTTTTTAACAAAAACAAAATAAATAAACGAAAATCTACATTGATTAGTTTAATATTTCAATATACTAAATTCGCTGTTATGAACTATGACGACCCATGCCGCTATTGGCTCAAAGAACGTGGATCTACGTTCTTTGATTAGCTGCAACAGGCGGAACGGAAGCTTGGTTATGGTTGGGGGCAGGGGGTTATTAAGCCAATGTGGTGCCCCACCCCACCCCCCACCACCAACTGGTCAAAAATGTTCGGTGCTCCTGGGCAGTGCACTGTGCCGCGGTTGGTCCTCATGTATAGTCCGGACCTGGTTTGCCGGGGGGGTTTGTGGGCGGACCGGAGTTTGCTTCACTCCTCCCCAATCAAACCGAACTTTCTAGACAAATGAACTAGAGTTCAATTAAAGTGAACTAAACAGAGCTGGTGTAAAGTCATCCTAACTGTGTAGACTTCCAGTATGTGGACTTGATTTACACATTTAGTTTAGTTACAACGTTTCTCAGATAATTGATTCCAACTTTAATTCGCAGGTTGTTTAAACCTTAAATTACTCTCTGTCTGTCTCGCAGAACCACCGCTCCGCGTTGGAGGCAGTTAATTTTCCGTAATGGGCCTTCAAATGTGATCAATATATGTTAAACTGCTCCCTAAAGGAGCTTCCCTAAGCAGTCTGGAGTAACACATCAGCACACTGGGCGGCTTTCGGTGGGAGGATGTCCAACTGGGTAATATGTCATCGTTTGGAGGGGCTACTGCTGGAATTCCTGGAATGCAAATGGAGCTTTTAGACGAGAACAGCAGACGGGATGAACGGCGAAGGATGTCTGCGATTCCCTTACACACTTGTTTGTGTGGTGGATAATATAAAAGCTAAAGCAGGAGTTTTGGAGTGAAGCACCTGTGGTTTCTAATCCAGGCTGCACATTCCTGTTCTCTTATCGGTCTTTTCCCTCTGTCCTGTGCTGCTAAAACAAGCGGTGTATTGTGTGTGCTCAGCAGAGCAGCCCGCCCTCAAAGCTGTGTGTGGACGTGTTTGTCCCAGCCAGCCTGTCAGCCTGTGTTAATCCCCTCAGAGGCCCAGCTCACCTCCTCCTCCTCCTCCCCCGGTGGCCTCCATTGGTTCTGGCCCAGCCCGTTTTCCTCCTCAAACGCTCGCCCACCTGTCGGTCTCTCCTCTGACCTCACAGGATCAGACAGCAGTCAGGCAGGGGCCAATTACTACGGCCACTTGGCACTGGCCGCCACCATCTCCCAAGGTGCTTTGCAGCAGATCGATGGTCTGCAAGGAGGAAAACAAGCAGCGGTCTGTGGCGTCTCTCGGGATGATGAGGAGTTAAGCCCAGTGTTTGGTTGTTGTGGTCAGAATGAAGTCAGAGGTCGCAAAGCTGCAAACACTGTGGCTTAATGGTGGGAGTTTATCGTATTGTTTAGCAGTATTTGTGATGACTTTTTGATCATTATCGCAATAAAATCCCCTGAAATGTCATTATTACTTTTAAAGATATATCAATATAATGACATGCAGTTACTGTTTGTATTTTAGTGATACAAATCACTTGTCTTTATGTGACTGGTGTCCTAACAAAGCTCATTACAAATGGGAATTATTCATTAGCAATATTTGTCTTTGTGAAGCGATGATTGCTGTGTCATGCAGTCAAAACCATACAGTTTCCTAAAAAAGTAGTAATATTAAATAGTTTTAATTGTCAGAATAGTACCACAAAATATTGTGATTAAACTTTTAAGTCGATCCCATCCAGCCCTAATGTGGTTTATTTGAAACCTTAGTTTCACTGGGGAATCTTTTAGTATCAAAATAACATTTTTGCTGATTATTTTATAGGTCTTTAAAATATTTTCAAGATTTGTTTGCTTTGCAAGGTGGAACGATAAATGGAGATATTACAATTTTTCACATAATCTTACTTACCTGCATCCCCTGTTTTGTTTTACGAATCGTCACGGTGAGAGCGCCATGTTTTTCTGCAGACAACCTCTTCCCTGGCGCTGCACCAAGAACCACTGAAGGAAATGACATAAAACCACAGAAGAAGAAACTGAATGCAATTTTCTTTCTTTCACAAAAATGTGAACAGAAATGGAGTGGTGTCAGATTTTAACGGTTGTAGGATTTATCTCTTTTGTTTGACGAAAGCCAGTACTTCAGCTAGCGCTACACTAGCACATTTGTTTTGCTTGTATTTACCCAGAATGCCCTGCGCTGTAGTCCACTTCCTGCTTTTGGAGCGGTTTCCAGTCTGCTTAGCGTTCCAGCACTCAGAGTTCATTTCACCTGAACTGAGACTGAGGTTTGTTTGTTTTTTTGGTCCACATCAGATAACGTTCACACCTCTCCAAACAAACCGGCCTCTCTAGAACTAGCAAATATGTTTGATTAAAGTGGACTAAAAAACAGTCCAAGGTTGTTTGTCCCATCTGCACTCCCCCTGTCAGCTGGTTCTCTTTACTCCCCCAAACCCAATGGGCGCTGCACCCTGTCCTCGCCTGTCAGCTGAGCCCAGCCCCAGAATTTGACCAGAAACACAATAATAATAGCTTGTGGGTGTCCTCAGGACTTTCCTTCTCTCATATTTGTTGATCTTAGCCATCCAGCCTGCTGCATAAGAATGGCTGTGACACACAAACACACACACACCAAAGTGTTGTAGCATGCAATGTGCGACTGAGGCTGACGTAATCCTAGCTGATGTGTGGGTGGAAGTTTTAGTTTTTCTGTTTTCCTAAGAGTTTGGGTGGATCTCTCTTTCTCTGAAAAGAGAGCAGATGTATTTCTCTTCAACCTTGTTTTTTCATAAATGTTATCACATGACCTGCGTATGTGAGTGTCGAAAGGGAGAGGTTGCACACTGAGCTACTGTTGCTAATCAGTTGTTTGTCCAAGGAGGCAGAGTCTGATGTAAATCCACGGTGTCGGCGTTTAACGTGTTTAGCGCTGGTCATTGTTGCAGCGTTTCCGTGGCAGACGGCCGTCACGTGCCAAGTGAAAGCGAAGCTCGTCGTTTTCAGAGCGTTTCTGTCCAAGGCCGCATGATGTCATGAGCTGATCTGGATGCTTGTGGTACCAGTTGCACCAGTTTCAGGATATCTGCAGCTTCCATCATGTTTAATAGCTGTTCTTGGTGCCAGAGCTTCTGCAGAATAATTTTTGATGGTGAATCCACATCTGCTGTTTCCTCTATTCTGATATTCAATCCATATATGCAAATCTTCATTTTACTTTATAGTTTATCTTGTTTAGTCTGTATATTTGCTCTGTAGGGGATAATTATTCAAGTTTGCAACATTTATGGTTTATATTAGATCAGTTTTGTCAATTTGTTACATTTTTAATAGAAAAGTAATTATAAATTGCAATAGCACATAATTTCTCCGAGATTTTTAATGAACTATAATATGCTTTATTTATCCCCAAAGGAATTTGCTTATTTGTTGACAAGCTACTCAATCAAAAGTGTGAAAAATTTATAAAAAAAAATATACATAAATGTGAAATAAGTAATTTAAATATGAGCTAAATATAAAATAAGTACATGAAAATATGTTAATCTGTAAATGAGTCCAGAGTAGGCTTAAACTTAAAGACAACTTTACTTTAACTAGGGATGCATTATATATAGGCATTAACATTAACAATGGTATCAGCCAGTATTCGCCATTTTTTAATCATGTGTCCAATAAGTATAACTGGACAGATATAAATAGCCAGGAATTATTGCGACAAATATTGTCATTTTGAGAGCATTTTCAAATAATATAATAGTGATGGCATAATAATGCAAATTCATCCTCTGAGATCAATAAAACTGTATTTTCTAAATCATACTTTAAGACTTTGTACATCTAAAAAAGCAAAAAAAAATTAAATAAAAGCCTAAACACAACCAAAGCAATAAATAACATTGATTATGAACAAAAAGGCCCTTTAATAAACATTAATCATTAGACAAAAAAATTCTGAAAATTTCTAGTTAGGACTTTTGTAAACAAAAAGTTCAAACTAACAACAAAAACACTCCATTTGAATAACTTAACTAGAGTTTCTAGTTAAGCTATTCAATATCTTTTATTTTTATCAATTTAATGTTTATTGTAACACTGCAGTTGTTGTTGGCCACAACTGCAGTGTTAATATCAGACCTCAATATTGACCTGAATTTTTATATCAGTGCATCCCTGTTTTGAATAAATTATCATGAAACATGGGCTTCTTTCAGCCATCTGACTGGCAGTGCATAAAGTAAAAGAGTGTTATTTTCTGAGATGTTGGGCTCTCAGAAAAGCTCCAGGTCAGGAGCGTTGAAGGTAATCCAAGTAGCAGGAATCTCAGTAGAGTGAAAAATAAAGTGTCGAATCACTAACAAGGGCAGTGTTATTTATTTACTTATTTTTTCCCCCCCAACCATCACCAAAAATATTTCTATAAACAATTTATGGTTATGTTTTGTTTAACAGCGTTAAAGGGTAATTGATGCACCATATTTTAGCCTCCCCTCCTTTGTTTGTTTCACCTGAGTCGAAACGCGAGACCTGGCCGAAGTGGTCGCCATGGCAACGATCAGTGGCTTGCTGGTGTCGGGTTCCTGTGGCAGAGCGCTGCTGTTCATGTCTTTGCAGCGTTAAAGCAAACAACCTAGTGCCTTGACTTTACATGAGTTGGTTGATAAATTTAAAATTTTCACACAAAAAAAAAACGAAGCACTTTTCCATGTTTATTCTTTTCTAAAATTGGGTAAAATACAACTTTCCAAACAAAGTTTGTACTACATTCTCAATGATTTCAGCAAACTCATTTATTTATAGCTCTTATTTAAATACTGTTCTCATCACCAAGCAACAGCAGTTAAATAAAGCATCAAGAAATAGTTGATACTGTTGATTCAGTACCAAGGAAACACTGGATCCAGAGAAATGTAGCAGCACTATAACATTTTCTTGGATAGTTAGAAAAAGTGTGAAGAATGTAACAAGTGAAAAATATTCACCAATTTAAGATTTAATTTATAAAATAGATGCAACCTTTAAAAATAGTTTCTAAGTGGATCAGAAGCTGGTAGATGGAGAGAATAACTGGACTGATTTGTCATTAAATTGCTTGGAGAGAGGAATGCATCGTTTTTACAAGACGAAAAACAGAGATTGAAACATTTGTTGTGATGCTAGTTACAACAACTACAACTTATTTCTCTATTTTATGTCTTCAAATTAACTATATGTGACTTTGTGTTTATTAACATATTAACTTGCTGTCCTCACCTAAAACTTCCTGCTGTATTTCAAACTGGGTAGTCTGACTTCATAGTACAAAATGCTGTATTAGTGCCAGCTGCAGATGTAATTGAAGTATTGAAGTTATGAATGACCATTTCTAGATCATCATGTTAAAAGTTGCTGATCTAAATGAGATCTAAGCCTGAAATAAGTCTTTACATAGATCTTGATGGTAGCTGGCTAACAGATGTGCCTGATATGACTGAAATTTGTGTTGTTAGCTTAATTTGTTCATCATTCACAGTTAAGTCAGTGAGACAAATGGAGATTGAAGGGGACTGACAATGCTGATGTTTATGCTGTCATCAGCATAAACATGAAAATAAATAATATACCTTCTGATGTTTCTGTAAGAGAGAAAGAGAGTCCTAACATGAAACCCTGTGGTACTCCATAGCAAAGAGAAGAGAACCACTGAGGTGCAACCCATTGTTTTCAGGAGGAGGAAAGTCCTTTACATCTATGTATGATCTTTAATGTTGTTAAGCAACGAGAGCCGATGGTATTGTCACAAGATCGTAACAAGACGAAGGAAGCTAAAAGAAACAAAAGCAAAACTAATAATAGCAACGATCTTTTGTGGCCGTTGCCACTTCTGTAGCAACTTGTGTAGAGAAGTTTGTTTGGTGCGTAGTCTGGCTTATGATGCAGATCTCCCATCAATGACAAAAGTCAGATAAAATGTGACTCATCAACTAATTCAGACCAAAGTAAACAAACTGTAGATTTGAAAATGTCTATCGTAGACATTCTTTGACTTGGCAATGGAATTGCTATTTCTACTTCTATTGTTAAGAAATTTAAAAGCTTAACTTTTAAGGGCAGGCAAACATTTTAAAATTGCAATCTCATCACTCATACTCAAATGTTTCTCCAGGACTTCAGTTAATTCAACATCAGCCCTGTCACCATAAATTTTGCAGGACAATAAATTGTCCCAGAGGTTATTGCGATATACGATAATATTGTTGTTTTAAAACCATTTTCAAGTAATATGATTATGATGGCATAATAATGTAAGAATACATTCTAAAAGATCAATAAACTTTAAATTCTAATGATCATTTAACCTTGGAACTGGAAGACATTTTAAATATAACAAAACAATAGAAACAACAAATAAAATAAATTATGAAGTCTCTGTAAATGAAACTTGTTTTGCTTTTGTCTGTAAGCTACCAGTAATCAAGCTAGCTAGTGTCGCACCATTTTCCCTTAGTTATGGACCGTTTCAACTGATAAATGTGTAAACCGCAAGAACTCAGGGCATTTGCACATGTTACATTCTTCAGATTAAATGAATTAAGATGAAACCACTGATGGCTGTCCTTGAGCTGAAACTGTTTTCTCCTTTTGTGCAACAGAAATCAGCCTTCTCTCCAAATTGGCCTCTGTGCTGAGTAGCTAAATGAATCCCTGGAATTCGCTCCCAGTATGATGTTGGACGTTTCTCTGGATGATTAGTAATCCAAAACCCCACAGAGGACGGAAAAACCTTCAGCTATGCCAAAGTTACGGCCCATTTTACTGTATCGCACATCCAGATGAGGCCGATATTATCAGATGACCTTTGAGTTTGAGCTGATTTTCACAGGAATTTTTTTTGGTGTGACCGCAGTTAATGCGGTTATTAGCAGTTGTGCAAGATCATACTGCTCTAACTTTAATAAGACTTTAAATGCTGCATTTCTGTCTGAGGTGGTTCAACTTTGTTTTGTTGAATGTAATTGATTAATCGATTCTGATGATTAATTGGGTAACAAATATTGGCATATTCTGCAGCTTTTTCATATCCTCTTAAACTTTTGTTATACAATTAGAAATACAGTAAAAGGCAAATAAAAAAATAATGAAACTCCCTTTTTAAACAAGAAAATAAACAATTTTTTCCCTAAAATGAGAGAGATAACATAACAATAGATGCATCTGCAGCTAAATACATAAATAAATTAATACTTAAAATAAGCCCTTTCTGCTTCACTTACCATGAATACACTTGAGCAGTTCTGGGTTGAACATGATTACAGGCAAAGAAGAATTTTAATCTAAAATGCAAAATGCACATATTTTTGTAAGGTTTTGGATCAATTACTGCTCTGAATATGTTTGTCGGCAAATAGCTTTTTTTGAGTCTACTTCACTTGATTAATCGGTTACTAAGGTAGTTAACGACTATTTAAGTCAATGCTTTCAACCCTAGCTCTGATTGTTTAAATATTCTTTTTTGAATTTGTGTACTCCAGTCCAGTTAATCAAATACTAAATTAGTTGACAAGTATTTCAATAATGAATTAATCACAAATAATTCGATTAGTAGTTTCAGTCCTTGTTCCAATATTGTGATTGTCCTTTTTTTCAGTTTATGTACGCCAGTTAAAGATAAATCAACTAAGTTAGTTGACAATTACATAAATAATTGATCAATCACAATTCATCCGATTAATCATTTCAGCCCTGGTTCTGATTGTTTGAATGTCCTTTTTTGGGATTGTGTACGCCAGTTGATGATTAATAAATTTCTAAATTAGTTGACGATTATTTCAATAATTGATTATTCACGATTAATCCGATTAGTTGTTTCAGCCCTAGTTTCTTTTTTGTGTACTCCAGTTGATTAGTCAGTTACTAAATTAGCTGATTATTTCAATTTTCAAGTAATCGTAATTAATCTTTTCAGCCTTAGTTCTGATAGTTTGAATGTCCTTTTTTGAGTCTGTGTACACCAGTTAATGATTAATCAATTACTAAATTAGCTGATGATTAGTTCAATATGCGATTAATTGCGATTGATGTGCTTAATTGCAATTCATGTGATGGTTTCAACCCTGTGTCTGATAGTTTTCATGTCTTGTTTTGAGATGTTGTACTCCAGTTAATGCTTAATCAATTACTAAACTAGTAGACTATTAATCATTAGTCTGATTAATCTTTTCGACCCCAGTTCTGATAGTTTGAACGTCCTCTTCCCCTTTCCTTCGTTTTGTCCAAAAGTCACTCCAGGGCTTGATGTGACAGTTCTTTGGTCGGCCTGCATAATTCAGTAATACAGTTATTTTTATTTTTTTTGTGTGTGTACACTTTACATTCTTGAAGCTGCTTCTCCATTCGCTGCACGTACAGACCTTCAAAAATGCCTCCTAAGGTCACGGCGTTGTGCTCCGGCTCGGTGTGTCTTTGTACCTGCAGTGGCCCGATCACAAGGTGCCATGTTTAACCAGGTATTGATCTTCCCTGTACATCCACACATGTCCAGGAGCTTGTGACCTTCCTGCCTGTTTTCTGAACTCTGTTTCTGAACTTTTCTTTTTTAGTTACTGAGAAGCAGAAGGGGGAAAAAATCTGAGTAAATGGAGCAGAAGTGAACGCTTCCTCTCATTATCCAGCCTGTTTCTGACTGGGTTCATGTTCCCACAACATTTGAACTAATGGGCTGTTTTTCTTTTTCTTTCTCTAAACAAGTGTGCTTGCTGAAACCTTTTGAAGATTATCTGCAAATACTGACTTTAACTTTGTCAGGATTCAATTAATTTAATCACAAATTCAAATTAAAACACCTTTCAAATGCTAAACTGTACAAGTTCAATTTTATAACAGTTCCCATTATAACGGGAATATGCACACAAATGTCTTTCTTGCGAGATATTTCAGATTTTTTAAATAATTTGTCATTGTCAAGTTATACCTACATTTTATGAAATTTCTGTTTTTAGTACCTTAGGACTACAGATGAAATGTCGCTGTTAAATTAATTCTAACTTTTTTACATTGAGACGTATTGCAGATGCATTGATTTAATTTGCTTATAGCTGCAGTATCTAACTGCAGAAAAGACCAATCAGAGCCAAGAGGAAGGCC
>CAEFZY010013115.1:0-69529 GCA_903066815.1 Brachyrhaphis roseni
AAAAAAATATAAAAATTTAAAAAAAAAAAAAAAAAAATATAAATATATATATATATATATATATATATATATATATATATATATATATATAAACTGAATTTAAACATAATTGCAATTTTTACTTGAGAAATATCACGAATAATGTCAGCAAAAGTATTTAAAAAATGAAGATAAGTTATATCAATATTACAGCTGAAAGCAGGTATGTGCTTTAAAACAACAAACACAACCTTTTCTGTCTGACACAAACTCAAGCTAAAGCTTTCCTCTTTTAGACTGGTTAGGATTAATAAAATTATTTGATTAAATTTATTCAATTTATTTATTTGCTAAATGAAAAATTACTTTCTAAAAACTTTCTTCAAACTCAAAAATTTACATATTTTTCTTCAGTATCCTGCCATTGTCTCAAATGTACTGATATTTACATTTACTTTCCCCTTTGCCTCAGAAACATCTTTTCTTTGTCAAGAGCCTGGCATACTGGCAACTGTAGCCGGAGTTCATCCTACAATCGGTAGGTTGCCAGTTTGGTCCTTGCTCTGTTAAAGGGCCCTGTGGCCCCAGTGAATGGCAGCCTCACCTTTGTCAGACTGCCCCAGGGCAGCTGTGGCTACAATCCAGTAGCCTACAAACATCAGCATTTGAATGACTGAATGTAGTGTGAAGGGCTTTGGGAACTTGGCGCTATACAAGTGCAGACCATTTAACTCTGAACAGATTTTTTGTGGCTATTCTGGATGGTGTAATTTTTCATCAGTCTTGTATTACAAATTTCATGAGAAACTTATTTTTTTAATTGAAGTTCATAATTTGTTACGAATTTTTGCACCAGAAGCTTATCTGCAAAGGACCATCTAGTTCCACTCCTGCTTTTACTCTGAAAGGCCTACCGGATATAGTTTGGAATCTGACGGTGATTGATCACAGTGGAACACCGAGACAGGACGAAGAAGAGATAAGGACCGAACTTTGTGTGGACGACTCATTTCAAACAATTGTATCGACTTGACTGTGTTTTATAAGCAGTTTTTTTTAGCGTTTTGTTTTTTTCCTTAAAACTATTCCGGAGGTAAAGAACTTGTCCAAGTCTGCTGTCGGATTATTTTCTTGTTGTTCAAAGTAAACGCAGACTTAGTATTTTGATTAGAAAGCATATCAAACCGATTGGAAGTTGATGCGAGTTTTTTTTTTTTTTTTTAACCACGAAGACATTTCCTGAGTGAATAACCTGGAATGTGTGTTCAGCTGCTTCCCCTGGAAAAGACAGCACTCTGACCTGGACACAGGCTGTATGGGTAACAAAGAGCGGCTCTAACCTGCGAGAATGTTCCTTTTACCAGGTTGTATGGCTTTTTACAGTCCAAATAAAATGACCGCCACACCAGGACGGGATGGGAATTATAAATGAGTCTGCCCCCCTCCCTTCAGACAAAGAAGCACACCTCTGTCGGATTGGAGCAGCGTCGAGCGAAGAGGAAAAACCTTGCGGGAAATGGAGCAGGAAGGCTCGTTGGAGCCAAACAACACACAGGCTGAGGTTTCTGTATTGTTAGCCCCGTCCGAGCTGCTCCTTCTCCCTGTTTAGTACCAGAGCATTCCTCCTCGTTACCAAATGCAGCAGCCGGGTTTCCACTAGTAAGAGGAAAAAAAAGAAAAGAAATGAGGCTGGACTGGCTGCAGTTGGTGGTGGTTTTGCTGCTGAGTGGCCTCCGTGGCTCGGCGGTGCCGTTCGCCTGCAAAACCTCCGACGAAGGGCCGAAGAGCGGAGGGAAAAGCCCGACATCCGACAGGAAGGTGGTCTGCAGCAACATGGAGCTCTATCAGGTGTTGCCTGCGGACTCCTTCCCCAACAGAACAGTCATACTGTGAGTTTCAGTCCCTGTAAAACACCCACACACTTCTGTTGTAGTCGTTATTGATCTCTAAAACATATTTTCGATACACTTTTTACAATTAAAATGGTAAAATTGTCGTTTTATCAGCCTCTTTCACTGTTAACACTTTCAAATATAACCAGTGCATCCAGCCTTCTCCATGAGCAAACTTATTAGGTAAATACATTTTCAAAAAGGTTCTAGAGTCGTCCTGGAATCGAACCCCGGTTCGGGGTTCGCCGAAGACCCCGGGGTCCGTTAACCACTAGACTACTGGAACCTTAATAGTCCATTGACCTATAGTCCTTATATCTTCGACCCTCCACATATGAACTGAAAAATGTGATCGACCCCGGGGCGAAAAGACAGGGGAGGGGGAGAGAAAAGAGAGAGGAAAAATTTGAAGCTTGTGCTCAAGTACCAGGTCCACCTGTGTGTAATTTAATCTCAGTACGAATGCAGCTGCTCTGTCATGGTAGTAGGGTTTATTAGAGAACCTTTAGTGAGTAAAAAGCATCACAAAAAAGAGGGAACAGCGTAGATAGTAAAGTGCTAGAGTTGTAAAAGAACATTATTCTGGGAAGAGTCCCAGAACATCTATTAGCACGGCATGTCACAAGTTTGACATTTATGAAGAATGCCAAGGGAAAGTTAATTTATGAGGAAAAATGTATTAAACTTTTAAAAGCTTAAAAATAATAATAATAATTAAAAAAGTTGATAGATTCACCTTCCAACGGGACAACAGCACCAAACATTCAAGCAGGGCTTGATAAGTTTAGATTGGTACCTATCAGTCTTTGAATGGCCAAGTCAAAGTTCAGATCAGTATTCAATTGAGAATGTGTGGTTCAAAGTTGAAATGTCATTCAATCCAATTTGACTGAACTCCATCTCTCTAATACAAATTGTTGACAAACATTTCAGCCTCTAGATGTGTAAACCTGCTAGAGACATTCATCGAAAAGACTTTCAGCTGTAATTGCAGTAATTGGTTCTTCAAACTATTGATGCAGAGGAGCTTTCTCAGTATAAAATACTGAAAACCATGTATTGTTTTACGTCCGCTACACGGATATGCACTACTTTGTGTCTGTCTCATCAAATCTCAATAAATGGATTGGAAACATAAGATATGGAGAAATTCAGGTAGTGCAACAACTTTTCATCAAGGTACTGTCCCTCCAGTTATGCTACCTAATTCATGTGACACCCCATCTATGAGGCATTTACAAGAGCTTACAAGTCATGAATTAAGCCTTGTGAGGTTTTTACATCAGGATGTGACTCAGTCTATGATGGGATTATTTTCAGATTTAGCTCTTGACAGCACACACCTGAGTAAGCAGCATGCTTATACTCCTTTAGAGCAGTCTTGTTTTTACTTTCATTTTTCCTGATGTTTTATTGGCTGTGGGCTTAAAATACGCACTGTACACACCACATATATATTTGTATTTGAACAAATTTTTTGGTTTTGTGTTGTATTTCATTGTTTCCAAATAAGTTGATAGAACCAGTCAGGATTTCTTAGATGACTTTTTCTAATTGCTGTTAAGTGATTTTTGTTGTGTGTAACCAGAATACACACATTTGTAGATTTTTAATTCTGCACAGAAGCAGTGAATTAATGTTTTTGCAGGAACACTGACACTTACCAATTAGACTGGTGCCTGAAGCCACTTTTCCCTTCCCCTGGAACCGGACATAAGCTGAAATAGGCTCACTCTGGTGTGAACCTGGGTGGTGCTGAACACCTGGCCTGTCTATAAAACAGACTTTATACCTTTTCAGTGTGACTACCTTCCTCTGTCGCTGCCAAGGGGGTTTTCTTTGGTGTTTAACAGGGTTAAACGTTCATTAACAAGTCACCTCAAAGTGCTGCTTGTGTTTGCATTGACTACATCTTGTAAACTTTTATTTCTGGGAAACAATCTGACTTTATTGTAGGACACAGTTTTGTGTATTGGGAGCTTAGATTTGCTGTTGGTGCTTCATTCCACAAGAAATGGTTTTCTTTAATTGAAAATTTCAACTCATGTCAAGCTCCTGAGCTTCAGTGCAGCTCAAATATCTTGTTCTTTTTACTCGTGCTTACCTAAGTAAATTTAATCATCTAGCTACCATGGAAACAGATTGACGTGTAGAGTTCCTGGTTGACTGTGGCCTGGATACTGCTGTGTGTTTGAACTTTGCATAAAAGTCAAGATTGCTGTGGAAACCTTGAAAATGGTGTGTCGTTGCTTTTCTGTCTCACACTGTGAAGCTTTTTTCACTTTGTCTGTGGATATAAACTCACTATGTAGTTTTTTTTTATTTTCTAGACACTAGAAAATTATTGCTGAGTATTGGGTAGACATAATTTAAAATTAAGCCTTGACTTCAGCATGTGCCTTTTTTTTGGTAAACTATTGGTTTGTGAAATAAAAAAGGCATTTGTTGATAAATGCTCAATTAAATGTTCATTTTATACTCTTGCTAATTTTTGATTAGTCATTAAAAATCATGAATAAATTTAAGTGGGAGATTATTTTGCCGATTATAAAATGAGGTTATTGATGCAGCATTCTATGGATTTGAGACCAATTTTACTACCTATGTGATGAATTGGGACGATGCTTCCCGTTCTTTAGATATTTGGAATTGCTTTGGGATTAACTGTGCATAAATGGATAGGAAACCAACAGTTCTTGTTTTTTTCTGCTAAGCTGCTGTGCATCTGGAATCACCTTTTGAATGACAGATTTTATCTTTGCCGTCAATGAGCTCAGTCACAGAAATCTCTGCTCTGACTCTCCATAGAGAGGCCTGACCGTAAAGAAGGTAAAAAATTTATGTCACAAAACCTTCTCAGTTGAGGCGACTGGGAAGCATGAATCCCGCCACAGAGCTTACATTCTTGGTGTAAACAGAGACCCGTTCATTAGCCATGGGCACACATCTCACAGACGATTTCCTGTTTTCACTTATCAGTGAAAACAACGAGCAGACTTCTTCTTGAGTTGTGCCAGAGAACTTGTAAATCTATCCATGCAAGTTTGTATCTGTGCAGTTGTGAAGATTCTCAACGTAAAGGACTGATGGAGTGGCTTTACCCTGACATTTGGTGTGTGAAGTTATTGACTGCAGTTCAGCTTTGGAGTCCTTTGCGTCGAGACAAAACGAAGAGAAAAACCTGAGTAATGCATTCCCTGAACTCGACCGCCTTAGTAATCCGAGAGGAAATGACACAAATGTGTTTACAGCTGGCCTGTCCACCCATGCCAGAGGAGGCCCTCTGCTAAGTTACGAGTGCTCTAATTTGGCCTTCAGCTCTGAGAGTCGAAAAGTTGGGGTGGACGGGTGTGTGTAGGAGTTCTTATTTCACCCTCCATAGCCTCTCACACAGGAACTGAGCTTTCTTTACTCATCCAGCTTATATTTCTTTTCAGGACTGGTTTTGTGTATTCAAGATCCCTTCCCCTAGAGCAACCGGGTTGGATTTTTGTGAATAAGTGCTCCTGGTTTTATCTCCTGCAGAGCAGCGCAGGATTTATGTGAGAAACATCCCAGGGAAATGTGTGCTTAGCGCAATGGCTCATCGGGGTGCTATAAACTAACTGGTTTCACTGTCCAAACTGGGGATAGAGAACTGTTTCCTTTTGGATTCCACGTAGTTCACCTATAAAACTGACAGTACTCAGATCAGTGTAGAGTCGGACCGTTCTTCATGTCCGTCGTCTTTGATTTGCTTCATTGTTCCAAATGTCTGTGAAGTATTTGTGCAAAGGGAACACAGGTGCTTTCAGTCTCGTATTTGTTCTTTAGGAGTGTTTCTGCCATGCTGTTGGTGCACACTAATGGAATGTCCCCGTGTTTTGTTCTTAAGTGGTTTTACAGTGTTTGCATTGGAAAGCCAAAAAGTCCTGAAGAGAAGGCACTGGCAGCTGCATATCCATTCAGTTTGCAGACCAACTGAGCTTTTATTTTGCAGGGTCATCATTCTCTCCGTCCCTCCCTTTGAAAGCAGATTCATCCAGTGTCCAGACTTTAGTTAGCTTACAATTGTATATTTTGCATCAGTTTTTTTCCCCCCTCAAAACCGAAATGCAAATCAAACTTTTAGGTTATTTTTATATATTTAAAAGAAGATGATACAGAATTTTTTTTATTTAGTTTTTTTTTTTAACCAGGCCCCAACTGAGGTAAATCAAAAGTCCTTTTAATATAGGGCCCTAGAGTTCTAGTTTATTCTTGTTTGTCACAGTTTTAGTTGTGGTAAACTAGAGATGGGAAGTTTTAAGAAATATATTTGTTTCATCCCACTTTGTAGCTTGTGTTCAAAAGCTGCTCTTTTAGTCACTCGTCACTTAATGTTGGTCTGGCTCAAATTTCTGATCCTAGGTTCTCGATCATATCTAATCAGCTCTTTTTGATGTTAGTGCAGTATGTAATTTTTTTTTACACAGATGCTAAATACGAAAGGCAATTGTATTTGCTTCTCATTTATTGCTTGTTTTTGCAGATATATTCCCAATAAACTGTATCTTTATTTGAATGTGCACAGTCATTTTCAGCTTTTTGGATCTGAACAGGTCAAAAGTCACATAATCCAAACTGTTGGATTATGTGAATAGTTGGAAATTGACTTGACATTTAATGTCGCACTAAAGGAGTAAAGATATTGCAAGGGGTCAAGAACAATTTCTAAGTATTTATATATAAGTCGTGTATTAACTCTAAACCTTAAGCTGAAATACAGCTGGAAATATTTTGAAAATCTGCTGAAGATGCAACAGACACTCATACCTGTGGACATTTATACATCAAAAGAATGAATAAAATGTTGCATGAATTTTTAATTGCTTTCTGCTTATTGATGTCAACAAAACCATAAATTATGTTATGTAAAACCAATTGGGACCTTCATTTACGCTTATCTTAGGCTTTAAGCTAAGATAAAATCCAGGCTATATTAATCTGTAGGGGAAATTGCACATTTAAAAATAACATCTTTGATAAGCATCATTAAGATTTACAAAATCTGTAGAAGTAAACACAGGATGTAAGTGTCGACAGGATCATTTAGCAGAATTTTCTTGGCATAAGCCCAAGCATGTTTTACTTACTACAAATGCCTGAAGACTCTTCTGTGCTGTTAGAGGGCTGACATGGAAAAAACTTCCCTACACTGGAGACGTCAGTCTGGCGTGCAGAGACAGGTCTGTGGAGAAGTAGATGAATAGAATGCAGACTTCTTTTCCACAGATTCTGAGAGTCAACTGAGTGTTTTATTTATTTATTTATTTTGCTTTGCGTTATTGATAAAAATCAGACACGAGACTTGCCATAAAGACTTTCTTCCTTCTGCAGTCAAAGCAGAGCCCAGCATTCTGTTGTCACAACCCTGTCATGAGGAACAGGGTTGGATAAGATGGCGTGCAAAGACTTAAAGGGTGGAGGATGGCAAGAAGCCAACACAAGGGCGCATGACTTTTTGGAAATCTCCAGTTATTAAACGTAAAGAAACTCTGGAATCGCTAGACATTACATGTCCACTTGATTTTGGATTCTTGGATTAGAATAACATAATCTCTCGTCCCTAGACCTTTTTTTTTTTTTAGATTAAAGCTTGTTTGATAATCTTAAACAGCTTCCATCAATTTATTTGCATTTGAGTTTTGTAGATGTCAAGAGAATCAATACATACTACTGTCAAATGTTGGTGGATTTAACAGTCAAGTACTAGGTTTGTTCTTATGGAGAAAAATAGAAAACCTTAATCAAGTCTCTTCTGTCCAACCCTGGTAATGAAACCCCTTCAACACCCTGTAATAGCTCCAGGATTGCCTCCGGTTGGGGGTTCAGCTGACATGCATGTCACTAACCAGCATGTTCCCTCCCTGCAGGCCAGAAACAAACTCTGACCACAAATCCCTGCTGTGGATTTCTGGCCTATTGGTTTTTAACACCCTTCAGGGTGAAGTTTTAAAAGAGACTGAAACGAACACAAAGTTTGGTTTGTTGTACGTTAGCATTGCTGACTGCATGAAGCAAATTATTGTGTAGAGTCCAGTTAGTCATCCATCAAAACATGTAGATTTTTTAAAAAGATTTCCTCCTAGTTGGAAATTAAATATAATTAAAAGGTATTTAGTCCTTACTGTAATGAACAAAACTCAAGACAACAGTACAAGATTTGTTCAATTTGTCACTGTCGCTATCTGTCATTCCTTACTGGAAGCCCAAAATGACTTAAGAATAGTAGAGGAATCTTTTACAGCTGTATGAGGTGAAGCCATGTTGACTGCAACTAGCCAGAGCTCAAGAAATGTTGTGATGCCTTAGCAATGTGAGATATCGTTACGTCGTAGTGGTTACATATCACATGGAACAGTCGATGTTCCACATGATGTAATGTGTTCAAATGAGCATGATAAAGGCAGCCATCCTTCCACCATTTGATAAAAAGACACTCCATCCCTTTTGAATCCACTTTCATACACACATTCACTGTTCAGTTTTTTGGTTTCTGTATCTGGTTTTTAATTGCTTTCTCAGAGGAAACATTTGTTTTCCTGCAGCTAATGAGTTGAACATTATGTGTGATTATTTTGGCAGAAATGCTTGCATAAT
Source organism: Brachyrhaphis roseni (assembly GCA_903066815.1). Classification (NCBI taxonomy): domain Eukaryota; kingdom Metazoa; phylum Chordata; class Actinopteri; order Cyprinodontiformes; family Poeciliidae; genus Brachyrhaphis; species Brachyrhaphis roseni. Next base: position 8,493 of record CAEFZY010013115.1, read on the forward strand.
AAACCAGGAACGCACAAATCTGAGAGTTGCGTCTTGTTTTTCAAAGACAGCTGTGTTAATTACCTTTCTTGCTTAGTAATTTCCATCTTTGTTTTCTCCACAGAATTTTAAACAACAACAAGATTCAGGAACTGAGAATTGGAGCCTTCTCTGGATTGTCTACATTGGAAAAGTTGTAAGTACGGCTGCCGAGTAAAATTAATTCACTTGAGTCATAATCTGCTTTTTGAATGTCTCTGCAAAGCAGAGTAGTTGTAATGGACTCCAACTAAAGATCACAGTTGGTCTATTTTCAGTGTGTTTCAATATGTGCTCAATGCAGCCACTTCTGCATCTTTGCTGGCATCTCATTAAGGATATGGTGTTACGGAAACATTTTTTCTAATTCAAACCCATCGTTTTTGTAAAACTTGCCTGCAGGCACATACTGAAAATAGTAAAGGGAGTCTGCTACTAAAATAGCAGCATGGTGTCTTGTGTGTAATATTTACTTAGGAAATTAAAGTAGATGTGTTTACAAGAGTTTTATATTTGAGCCGTCAGACAACGTAACGACTCCAGTGAGAGCATGTCTACACACTCTATCCTAAAATCAGAATTTTTATGTCTAATCTAATCTTTGCTTATTCATGAAGCAACCTTAATCAACCTAATGCAATCAGTGGAGGCTGCTTACATGGCAGCCCCTTTTTTTAAAAACTTAGCTGGTTCTTAATCATGTTAGGCACTTGAACATAGCCAAAAGTGTAACTTTTAAAAGTGAAGGAGAATATGTAAAAGTAAAGTGGAAAATAATAAAGAATGGTACAGTAAGTGACCTGCATGTTGATATGAAACTTGTCATTTCTGTCCCTGAAATGTATTTTAACATATTTGTTTTGTATATAAGATTATTCCAGAAAACTAAGACTTTTTGTGGAAAGCATCTTTAAACCTTACCCAACAGATAACACATTTTTATTGTCAAAGCCTTAAATTTCATCCAAAAGTGCATCAGCAGAAGTAACCCATCCCTCCACAAGAAAAGCTTTGGCATGCCGAATGGAGGGGTTCACAAAACACAGGCTGGGATCCTGCCAATGAAATATGAAAGTCCCAAAAAATATGAAGCACCCAGCAGCTCTGAGGTTCCATCAGTCAAGGCTGTCGGTCTATTCTGGAAGACTGGAGGTCGTAGTAGATAGAAAGGGGCTAATTATAGGAAGTGTTGTCTGCCTGGTGACAAGTTCCTGACAAACAGCTGCTTGGATATTCCTGAGATTCCATTATTTGTCAATGGGAAGTGGGTGACCTGAGAATTAGTCAAAGTGCAAAAGAATAATTTCTTTATTGGCCATTCAAGGTAGCATGAACTTTATGCACAAATTTTACAGAGCAACTTAAAATGGTTTTTGCAAACAAAAACCATTGTTTGCGAATGGCTTTTAACTAAATGTTAATGTTACCGTTTAGTGTCGCATGCTTTCGTCTCGCAGGTTCGGCTTTCGAGAGATCTGGTGAAATGGGAAGTTAAATAAGAAGGGAGCTTCTTATTTAAGAACCTTCACCAACATGAAGGTGATTGGTTAGATTTGCGGGAAAGTTGTGATGACAGGTGGAAGTAGCAATTTGCGCAAAATTTGTGAATAATGGATGAATTTGCATTCACAGTTGCAATCACAACATTGAACTTCCTGGAGGGACTGGTTGAAGCAGCCAAGAGGGCCACAGTTAACTCCTGGGGCGCTACAGAGATCCACAGCTCAGGTTGACGGAGCTTGAACTATTTTGCGAAAAATATTGGGATCAAGTTTACAAGAGACTCTGAAAGACTGAAAATTGTTTTGATAAATATTTTTGAAACCATGCATCATTTTCTTTCCACTTCGCAACTATGCACTTCATTGCGGTTGGTGTTCATAAAATTTGTTGCTGCACTGCTCCATTTGCTTTCTTGGCTTCCCCAAGACACGCATATAAGACCTAAACCAACGCAGGGTGGTTTCTGACATATCGGTCGGTTTTTCTTTTGGCTCCCTTTACTGATTGAGAAACATCATCCGTGTCATCCGACTCTGCTGCTGCGGCCTGGAATGTTACAATCCGTACTTCCTTCCTACACGGAGATTCAGAACGTGGCTCCGGGCCTGAGCATATGGGCCACCAGTGATTTATCATTCTGGAATGCAGATAAAATAACCAGACCATTAATGGCCCCACTTTTACCCAAGGCTACAATAACACATGAGTGCATTGATATGGAATTTTAAGTGCACAATCCTCCTCGCTTTAAGCTCACGCTGCCAAGAAAACGAGCAAAAGCTGACTCTTTTGCCCGTTTTAGAGACTTTCACTATGAGCACTATAAATTACATAAGTCATATTCTTCCAAATTCTTGTTCATTATTTGTTCCTCCAGAATATTTACAAGGTGGCCTTGATTATTTCCTGTGTAGCCGAAAGGCTCTCCTGGGGGCCGAGTGGTTAGTTTTCAAAGCTCAGACCTTGAGGATAAAACGGAGGATCTGTTCCGAATGTGTGAAATAAAAATCTTTGATCTTTCTTAAGGAAAGCCTTGTAGGGTCTCGTATGTGATGTTTGTGAATAGCCAGCTATTCTGCCCGTCTTTGTCTCATTGCAACCCCCTCCCAGCCAACCTACTGCAGTCCATCTGCAGACAGAGAGCTGAGCCTGCTCGATGGTTTGCTTGCTTTTGTGATTATAATGAGGCCAAGCTGAGGGCAGAGGTGACAGCCGAGAGATTCCCACACACAGTCACACTGAGCATGCTCCGAAACGGCACTCCCGCCTAAAATCTAAAACTCCATCTCTTTGTCTGAGAGTGTTGAGTCTCTTCACTTTCACCCTCTGGTTTTTTTTTTTTTTTTTTTGCTTGTGTCCACAACGAAGTGCTCCCTCATTTAGAGTGGCTAAATGCAGACTGAGACAGGGGTGTAGAATTGATTTCTGTCTGCACTGCTCTCTGCGTGAAATTGAAAAGTAACTCTAGAGGCCCCTGTGTTCTGCTGGGGGCCAAAGATGTAACTGCTTGTTTTTATAAGCCACTCAGAATCCTCCCCCCACTTCCACCCCCGTTACCCCTGGGCTCTCTTTCTGAAAGCAATGCTATGGAGGACAGCTTATTAGATGGATGAGAAGAACGCTGAAAGAAAAAGCAATTTGTGTTGCTGTAAATAATATATTGATGGAGTTTTCCGTATATATTTTACTTTGACAGAAAAAGTGTTTAATCTGTGGGATTATTGTGATGCTGTTCAGCTTTAAAAACACAACGGGTTTTGATAGTAAATCATAGAGTAGAGCTGCTAAATATCTTGAATGGTATTCAGCATTCAGACTGCACAATATATGACAAATTTATAGTCACAACATCAGTTTCAAAAATAATTTTGTGGCGCACAGTAATTATTAGCTGTAATATTCCAAGTGTTACAAGCTTGTATTTACAGGCTAATGTTATATTTAGCTGTTGGACAGAGCCCGAAGGGAACAGCCGTTCCCATCAGACACAAAAGACGTTGCCCAAAAGACCAAAGGTCATAGAGTGATGGATGCCCAGATGAGAGAGAAAATATCGCATCTCATACTCTATCATTGTCACAATATCTTGTATATTATCACAACTGCAGCCTTAATCAGCGATATTAGCATGTGCTATGGAGTAATCCTTTTATGACTTTTCACAAAAAGAAATATGATCCAATGTTGATGCCAGTTTTTGGCCCAACATATTAATTTGTATATATAGAATGGGGGGAGAAAAAAGCTTTTTGTCTGTGTGTACTTAGGAGTCTTAATCAATAAATAAAATAATTTATAAATAATATGATTTAGCTATCTATTTATCACAACCCATAGCAACATCTACCAACATTTTCACACATGAGATGTTTTTCTGATATTATGCAGTGTTATCACACAAAATATTGACTATTGACCATAACAGCAGTATTAATATCTGATATCGAATCAGCCCAAATTTTCATATTGGTGCATTGTCACAATAAGTCTAAATTTTTATTTAAAGTTAAAAATAGGGTACCATTACCATATGTGACTCTCATGACGTTAGAAATCTACTTTCCAGAGGTTAGAAAGTAGACTTATCGATACTTTTATAGTTTTCCTTTTTAATTAGAGGCTTAAACTGGCTCTGTTGACTTGGATATATAACTCTGGGAGTCAGAGACTCTTGTCCTTCTTTTCTAATCGGAATGAAGTGAACAATTACATAAAAGTGATGTGATGCAAAACAACTGAATTTCGTGTATCAACACACATGCTGTAGATCGTTACCATGCCAAGACACTGATTTAAAGAAATGAGCTTCAGGTAATCTTTTTGTCAGTAAAACATTATTTTAATGAGAGAGGAACACGATTAAAAACCTTTAGCAGTTGCTGAACTACTATTATGTTTGGAGATGGTTCAAAAACACTTTTGAAACACAGCTTTAATGCTCTGCCAGCTGTTTCAAAGCGAGAATGTCCAGAAAAGCCACATTTTCTCTGTGCAAATAGGCTTAAAAGGTGCCAGGTCATGTGCAGTCTTCAGTCTTTGAAATACCAAGAGTGCAGTTAGGAGTGGTTCAACATGTTTTTTCTTAACCCCCCTTTTTTTTATTATTTTTTTTTATCTGAGTTCATTTGCTTTTTTTTGGTTTGTTGTATCTGGTTTAACTTTATGTGTATTTATGCCACAACAGATTCCTTAAAATTGCAACAAATGCAAAGTCTTAACAGAACAGCAACTTCTTTCAAAATGTCCTTTTACACTGACTCTAATCTAAAACTGGTTCTGACTTGGCTGTGAGGATCTTCTAAAAAATATTAGCAATTTCTTCATCCCCTCGTCTCATTTCTCACTCGGCACCTCTTTGTGGGAAGACTATCTCTGCTTGCTCACATCAAAAGTTTTCTCGAGCAATAGATGTTTTGTCTATGGCTCGTTTGTGGTCTGGAACCCACCTGTAGTTGACAGCCCGTCGACATCAAACGGGCAGAGTTACCCAGCGGTGTATTGTGTGGGTTCAGGTGGCGAGTAGCCTCTTCTACCTCCGCTTTAATGAGTGACGAGGCAGTGGTGGCGCAGGTGAGTGCCGCGGGAATTCTGTGACCTCAGTCCTTTGAACCCCGGGAGAAGCAGGTGTGTGTGTGAGAGAGAGAGAGAGCCAGAGTACGACTTTGAGGGTCGGGTCATGACAACAGTTGTGTAGTGATGATAGGCGTTTGAGTTTGGAGGGAGGTCTGGTTGCTGCTGGATCAAAGTGCAAAACGTTTTTTTTGTTTGTTTTTTTTTCCTGCTCTCCTTTAATTATAGGCATCTGTTTCTGCACCCTTTAACTAGGAATTTTCCAAGATTGGTCTGAACACATTTCCCTTCACATTTTATGACCTGACCTCCTAACTGTCCACTAATGTCTGTAAAAACCATAAAACTGTGGTTGACATGTTTTGAAAATGTCTAAAGAAAGTTCTGGAAATGGTTTAGATCCTAGTATTAGAGTTTTTGTCAAGAATTATTGACATTACTGTTGTGTAATAACTTTTTTTGTTTTGTTTTTTAGCTTCAATCAAAGGAAAAAAGTGCAACCACAACAAAATAGTCATTACATCTATTTTCCCACATCCTGCTGTACAAAGATTTAATTATAGGGCTAGATTATTTTTCTTTAGATGGAAAACAAAATTGTTGTTTGAAAAGTGAAAGGAAATGCAAAGTACAAAGTATTGTATAGTTTGTTGATGCGTTGTGATCCTATTTAATCAAGTAATAAACATGGGATTTTACTGTCAAGCTAAGAGGTTAACAATTAAGAAGCAGGGAAACCCAGTCCTTATTGGTCATTGCAGCTGTGCTTGTGTGTGTGTGGTGACCTGTTCAGCTGGGACTCCTTTACCCTACACAGCTGTTATTAAATTTGCAGTTTAGTCAGTAAATGGTAGAAATAAATGACAGTGACTTGTTCAGAATCAGATTAAAGTGCTTTTTTTGTTTTGCCTGACACGATTTCTATGAAATTACTGTGGCAACAAGGTGCTTTTTTTCCTTTCTTTTTTTTTTATTGACCACTGGGAGCAGCCATAGTCTGTAGCTGTCTCTCAGAATATCAGAATCAGTATTTGAGCAGTTGTAAGGAGTTCATTTGTGATCTTGTTGAAACGATTTACTTAAATGATTAACTAACTATTTCATTGCTGTTTCTACTCTTTCCAACCTAATGGGCGGGGGAAACATTTTTTCTTTCTCTCCACAGGGACCTGCGGAACAACTTGATCAGTCGTATTGAGCCGGGAGCTTTCCTGGGATTGAAAGGTCTGAAGAAACTGTGAGTATCGGAGCATCTGCTGTTCCTTTGTTGACTAGTTAGTCAAATGTTTTGACTGTGTACTCCACATTCAAGCTGATCAGACTTTCAGGCTTTAAATCTTTTGAGAATTTTATCTTATCTTGAAGAAAAGATCTTGTATATTTTTTATTTTCCCTAAAGTCAGACTTCATAGATACAAAGAGTTAAGCATACCCAGTGACGGTCTGGGTATGTAAATAATTAAAATTGCAGGATGCTGAAATTTTGAGGATAATCAAAATTAATTGTCATACGCTGGTATGACACCCCCCTTGTGAAAGCATAAACATCACATACTAAGCTATTGAATGATGCGACCACTTGGCCTCCTGCAGACCTGTGATCGTTACCCAATGTTTTTAATGCAAAAGCTGTCTGTAACTCATTATACCACAACTTAAATCCTTTCCTGCCTGTTCTAGATGTTTCCAGCTTCTTGCAAATCAAATTGTTTCTATCATCTGGTTTGAAGCAAACTAACTGTTTTTCCCTGAAATATGTTGTTTTCTGCAAAAGTAAATGTTTTTTGAATCTTTGCGGTTCCATCATCAAATGTACTTATAAATTTACTCACTGGAAAAATGACATTTATTCTCTGGTCCATTTCCATAAAGAGCATTCAGCCCCAGCGATGCGCCCTCCTCGATCAGGGAGAAGAACCTCGGACATTGAGTGTTCTCCTCTGATACAAAGAGATCTACCTCCGCCTGACCGTATCGCTGTCATATTTGGGTTACAACCCCGCTGTGGAGTCTCCACTCCTTGAAGCAGGGATTGCCTCTCGACAGCAGATCTGCACCCCTGTTCATCACCCCTGGCACATGAGTGGCCAGAAGGCGTGAGCTGGTCCAGATTATCAGTCTGTGTGCCAGCATGTGTAAATGATGTGACCGCAGGCCTCCCTGCATGCAACCACTGTTGTATTGTGTGTTCTGACCAAAACATGGTGCCCTCTGATAAAGGGCAGAAAATGTTTCAGAGCCAGTATAACAGCTAGGAGATCCAGACAGTTTATGTGTCTGTGTTTGTGAGCTCCAGACACCGTTTACCATCATGCGCTCGTGTGTGGCTCCCCAGCCAATTAACGAGACATCGTTAATTGGCGATGCCTCGTTCAGGATGGTTCCCGGTGTTCAGGAATGCGGTGCGTTTCCACGGACTCAGAGCTCGTGCGCATGTCCCAGAAACGATCACCTTCCGGTGGGCATGGCATGTTGGGGTCATATTGAGCAATGCTACTCACTATTGAAATGGTCGCATGTGCAAACGGCCGAACATGATGACCGACAATGCTGACGCTATCAGACCAAGCAGCCTGTGGCACAGTCTGAATTTCACGAGTGCGCCTCTGCGAAAAACTGCCAGACAAACCTGGAAGACTTTCAATCGTTCTGCTGAGAGGCGTGCTCTGAACTCCTCTGAATTCAGGGACATCCTGATGAAAGTTATTGTTTGTACTGGGGTTAGGATACTTTTCTCCCAGTTTATTGTGAAACCCATATGTGATATCAGCATCTCGGCGTGCGCCATAAGTTCCCCCGGGGACTGAGCTGCAATCACCCAGTCATCTATATACGTAGCCAGACGTATTCCCTTTTCCCTCAGAGGTGCGACTGCAGCCTCGGTGCATTTCACAAACAAAGGGAAGTGCGAGACATTCGTAGGTCTTCCCTGGAAAGCAAATCTGAGGTTCTTTCTGTGAAGGGGTATATAGGGATGTGAAAATATGTGTCTTTCAAGTCTACGGAGATGAACCAGTCTCCTCGATGCACAAACCTTATCAAATCTGCGTGTGTCAGCATCCTGAACGTATACCGTCTCAGATATGCTTTCAGAGCTCGCAGATCTAATATCGGTCGCAGTCCCCTGCATTTTTTCAGTATGAGAAAATATCAGGAGTAAAACTATCTCTGCCTTGCTGCTGCTGGACCAGCCGAATTGCATTTTTGTTCTGCAGAGATATTATTTCCCCCTGCAAAATTAGTGCATGTTCTCCCCGGGCATATGACAGTACTATGCCTTTGAAACTGGGCGGAGCTGTTCCAAACTGGAGCCTGTATCCTCTGGATATGGTCTTTAGCACCCAATCTGATGCCCCGCATGCTCACCACAGCTGGATTTTTCTCTCCAGTGGACTGGGAAGTGCTTCTGTGAGAGCATTGTTCCATGCTGGCTGAGTAAGCTGTAGCTTCTGTTCCCACGCTTTCTCTTTAATAGAGAGAGCTGGCGAGTACGCCAAAGGTGTGGCCAGAGTGTTGGCCTCATGTGCAGCTGCATGGCCACTTTCTGTCCTAATGTTATTTTTGACGCATTTATTATGTTTTTTTTGTTTTGGTTGCGCTCTCGGTTTGTGACCTGGTTGCGCGCCTGGGAACAATTTTATTGAGTTTGTTGTGAAACTTTGTTTAAAATCAAAGCAGAAAGCGCAGATATTTTGGTGACCACCTGCAGCTGCTGCTGTTTGGTGACAGACCAGGGGTAGAAGAACTCAGAACAACCAAGCACAGCTATTGAGAAGCAATTGGCGACCGAGTTGTTAGCTCGCTCTGTGAACAGTTAAGCTAGCTCAATAGTTACCGTACTAGCCGTCTGGGAGTTGGGAGCGAGTAGAAGTGTTAGACTGAAGATCGCTTGCGTGACTTCAGGCATTTATACTGGGAGGAAGTCCCTCCTCCTGGAGCCAACGTCAAGACTGGCATGATGTAATAGAGCTTCTGGGGGACAGGTGCTGGGGTTGTGTCCCATAGTGAGATACTGAAACGAATGTTGAAAGAGAACACATTTTGGACATAAAGAACTGGCAATGATATTGGAGAACTTTTTCAATTTTTTTTTTTTTTATTGTTCATTCATTTTTAAAGTTAGGCCACTGTAGAAACATCTGAGCCCCATTTATAGAGTCTGATATCCAAACTTAAAAAATGCTAAAAAAAAAAAAAAAAATTGGGAAAAGCATCTTTAAATAAAAGTGGGGCACAAACCCCATGTGAAACACCTTTTCTTTTTAGTTGCTCTTTGTGATGTGCTGCATGGGAATTTGTCAGGATAAAGGTGCATCATAAAGCAGGAATCTATTCCCAGCCTTTTGTTTTCTTTGGCCTTCTACCAGAGGCGCTCACTCTTTGATAAAGGGAAGACGAGTTGAATGTATTTATGTCCGGATCTTATTCAAATGTGGAAAACTAATCTTAGGTGGCGTGCAGCTGTTCTCGTTGTGACTCGTGGGTGTAAAGCTGTGCATCTGAGTCTGTTGCATGAAACTGAGGTGGAACACAGCTTGAGTTGGATTCATCAGATAGTACCCAGCGCCTGCCAACACAAACTTTAGCTTGGCTGCTGCTGTGGAACAATAAAGAGCTCAACATGAAGGCAGTCGGCTCCCTGGTTCAGACCTGCTCTCATTTCCTGGCCAATTCTTCTCAATTCTTGCTGCTCTCAGATCAGCAGCAACTGAAACTTTTTCTTTTGTTTTGTTAAATTTTTTTTGTTTTTGTTTTTTTTTTTACCGCTGTGCAGATGCAACACCTCACATGGAGGCGCTCGCTAAGAATGAAGTCCCGATTTTTACCTAAAAATAACAGCTTTTTAACCGTACCCTCAGTACGTCTCAGTTCATTTACAAGGAGGGGTCAAAATCAAAAATTGGAACACGCGTCTTCTCCAAGTTTTTTGAAAAATTTGAAGGAATTAATTGGCAATGATGAAAAATTCCCCAGCTTCTAAGTAGCTCATGGTGTTTGCCAAAGTTTATACCGTCCAGAAAGTCTTGGAAAAGCTTGAAGATTTTGCTCATAATGTTTTTGCTCTTTCTCTCAGCTCAAGCTGGTTTTTAATTCCCCCATCTGTCCCTCTCCTTCAGCATTTCTTGATTAAAATTACCTCTGCTTTGAGTGTGTTGGCAAAGGCCATTGATAAGGAGATTTAAAGTAAAAGCTGCTGAGGTTTTGGATTGCAGCTTTTCTGCACACAGTATGCATAGAATGATTTCCAAACATGCCCTGCATTTGCAAATTGTAGGAGGGAATTATCAAGTTTCAGATTTTTCTAAACTATGTGCAGTACTCCTTAACTCCTTTTATATTATTTTTAAACTATTACCTCACACATTCTTAGCACCTCAAAAATTTTGTGTTTATCATCTCTAAGATAAGTCTTTCTCCTCATTTTCCCCATTTTCTGCCTTAAGCGTCAATCATTAAAAAATTAAAATTAAGGAAGGCAAAAGGTGAACGCATGTGTAAATGGTCTGGCTTTTTTCCAGGTATTGAAGATTGAAAGTGTATAAATTCAATATGTTATCATACTAAGATTAAACTAAAATGAGATTGAAAAACAAACTGCAAACCAAATACCCTCAAGGGGGTAATATAGGTGTACTTCCTTGTCATCATGATTGTGTCTTTTACCTTCCGTTACCCGCAGCTGATACGGTTTCCCCAGTTTGAAATGTTTGGATCCATTTTAACACCCTTACTTTGCTCAGCAGTGGATCCTTCTGGCTGCAGCCCCTTTTTAATGTGCATTCCTCCAACAGCTGAACATGCTCTGCTCAGACCTAATCACATTAGGCTATTTTTGCTTCTCCTCAGCATGTTATATGCAGCAGCTGATGTGCTCTGCTGAAACCATCCTTCATGCTCTTAATTTGCTACATTGCAATGTCTAAAAGCAGTGATTACAATGTTGTTCTAGGAACCCGGTCTGATTTCCACATTTAGTAAGATTCCCAACATAGTGGCTGATTACTGTAACTATGATCTCCCGTCTTGTGTGAAGTTTAACTTTCTGTGTAATATGAATCAAGGCAATAAAAAAACTGAAGGGAAAGCCCCCCTCTTTCAAACCTCCACTTTTCCATCCCCTGCTCTGTCCTTACCGCGGCGCACAATACTCGCTCAAATTGGCAAGCCAGCAACAGGCTGTTATTCATTCTCTGTCAAGTGGAACTAATAACCCCACACTGTGAATTCCTTGCCTGCTACCTTGAAGACAAACACCAATAATAAAAATAATAAACGCTTTGAAGTTGGCATATGACGACCAGCCATTTTCCAGGTATAACTTTACACTTCTCAAGCACTGCAGGGTGTAATTCAGCTGCTGGGTAGATGTCTATTCTTGTAACATCTCTTCATTTTTTGCTTAGGACAATTCTAAAATTCAATCATTACTGGAGGAATATTTATTTATTAATGTGGTTCCGAGACTATCACATTTTACAGTTTTAAATCTAGTCTCTTGCAAATGTTTCTTCTATTTTCTGTATCTTCTCCATGGTTGTCACCAGAGGTGTTGGTGGGACGGGGCCCGCCTCCAGCAGGTGATTGGGCTGGAAGAGATTTTTGCAAGACCCAATGACTTTAAATGCGAACAAGAAATACTATTTAAGGTTTATTTTATTTGCTTGCCAAGAGCAAGTGACACTGAAACCAATTTAATAAATCAATGTACAACAAACCACACACATTGGTGTTTGTGATAAAACAGTTGTTAGAATATTTTAAACTTGGTCTTTATTTGAGGAATAAGTTGGAATTGGTGCTATTGTTTATAGTTATTTGCTTTGAATTGCCATGTTGCTGAAATGTGCTGTACAAATAAAGTTGCCTTGCCTACAAGATGATATATTCTAAATTTGTACTTCCATGCAAAATGTTTGAAGTATGATTCTGCTGTTTGTAAATGGTAGTTTAAAAGAAGGAGGGCTTTTTACACACTCACACGCACACACACTGGTTGTACTAAAGGTTGCCGTGGTGATGTGGAGGTGATGGTGGTGAATGTTGACTTTCCTCGAGGTTCTAAACAATAGAGACATAGCTAACTGACAGTAGCAGCAACATCCATCTTCTTTGAGTATTCATCTCGAGAATCATTCGGTATTCCTCCCGTGAGGTGTGTTGGACACTTCTCTCTGATGTTTTCCTGAGACGTCGTGTCACGTCACATCCAGAGTTGAAGAAAACAGACACTTTTGATGTGTTTGACATTAATTATAGGTGATTAATCACCTCCCACCGTGCCGCTTCACCTTTTAAAGTTTTGAATCCCCCTGCAGGCCCACACAGACATTATCTACAGTAATAACATCTTGGAAGTTGTTAACTTGTCTGCTGAATGCTAGAGGTCCCTGTGCCAATCTGCCTGCTAAACTTGGTGTTTTTACTTTTTAAATGGAATTTCTTTTTCTTTCACTAACTTTGAAAGAAAAAGTTAGTGAAAGAACTTTTCACTAACTTTATATAACTTTAATAACTATAACTTTAATATAGAACTTTATATTGTTCTAAAGAAATCCGTGGTTTATTGCTCATGTTTTTCCTTCTCTTCATGTTTTACAGGGACCTGTCCAACAACAGCATTAGCTGTCTTAACGGGGACGTCTTTAAGGGCCTGGAGAGCCTGAGTCGACTGTAAGTACTTTGTGTTATCCTGAATATAATGAGTATAATTGCTGAAGGACTGACATCAGCTGTGTTTTTCTGCAGAATCCTTTCAGGAAACATGTTCTCCTCATTGGCTCAGGGAATGTTTGACAGGCTGGTGTCTCTGAAGGCGTTGTAAGTATGCTAAGGAGATAATTCTCGTCTGTTTTGCTCAATTTATCCATCATGCATTGATCCAATAAAAGCCGTGCTACAGACATGCTTGTTGTTGATTTCAGAGAGTTTCAGACACCTTACCTGCTCTGTGACTGTAACCTTCTGTGGCTGCTGCGTTGGATCAAAGACCATAATATTTCTGTGAAGAACACAAAGTGCTCGTACCCTCAGTCACTCCAGGGTCAGCTCATAACGTCTCTGAGGCCAGAGCTCCTTACATGCGGTAAGGACACAAACTGGAGCTACACAAAATCAGACTTTTCGGTTAAGATGCCCGCACATTGGTCTGGCCATAAAGATGTTGGCTTTTGTTTTAAAAGCAGCCAATCCGTGAGTGCCATTTGTTTTTCTTGGCATCTTAAGCCTTTTTGTCTTTGCCATCAGGGGTCATGACAAAAATTAATATGAAAGGGTTTATAGAGCTGCGGTCTTAGACATCTAACAACCTTATGAACAGTTTAAATGCAGTTTTTAATAATCTTGGTTATGACCCTTGCAATTTCTTCAGTTTAATTGACAGATTTTGTTGTCAAAATGGTTCGCTGTGTGTGTTTGTGGAAGCAGGGCTTGTGCAATGACACGTCAGATAAGATGTAGCCTGCCCAGGCCGGCACTGTCTTTGTTTGTACCTGCTCATGTCTTATCAGTTTGGCTCTCGCCTCCTTCTGGGATTATAAAACACATGACACAGATTTACAAGGAACTCGTTTCCTGACATGAATTATAAGTAGCTTTGAAATGCACACAAATTCAGCTTCATTTTTCTTTCATTCTTTTTGTCTTTTGTTTGCCCAAACTAAGAAAATTTAGTTTTTTTTTTATTTTGGTGTTTTCCAGTCCTAGATGTGTTCACGTTTGCCCGACCGTTCCTCCCTCTCTTACATTTTTCACATATACAGCAAGAATCTGCTGTAAATTTATAGTGAACTTTTGCATTTATGCTTTAAAAAAAACAGAGTCTGGAATTGTCTGCTATGTTGATATGAAAAATGTGTGGAAAGCCTTTAAAAATCACACTGATTTACTAGCCAGCTCCTTGCTTCTTTCCAGATGCTCCGCTGGAGCTGCCCTCCTTCCAGCTAACTCCATCCCAGCGTCAGGTGGTCTTCCAGGGGGACAGCCTGCCGTTCCAGTGTCAGGCTTCCCTCGTGGCCGAGGACATGCAGGTCCTCTGGTACCAGAACGGCCGCATGGTGAAGCCAGATGCCGCTCAGGGCATTTTCATAGAGAAGCGCGTTGTGCAGAACTGCTCCCTCATCGCCAGGTAAGACTCGCGTCCGTGTTTGCCAGGCATTTGTAAGTCAAATAAACATCTAATTTCCGTTCCCATTTTTCCAATCAGTGCCTTAACCATCTCAAACATCCAGCCTGGTTTCACGGGGAATTGGGAGTGTCGGGTCCGGACCAGCCGGGGGAACACAACCAGGACTGTGCACATTGTGGTGCTGCAAAGTTCTGCCAAGTACTGCGCTCCTGAACGCATCTCCAACAACAAAGGAGAATTCAGGTAGATATTGAAAAGTCACGCTGTCACTAACTTGAATTTAATGTTGAACTACAAAGATGCCATTATCTGTCCAATACAGTTTTGTGGCTTTTACTGAATTACTTGAACTGTTCTATTTTAGGGAGAAATGATTATACAATTTACAGCTTCAGTTATGAATCAAGCCATCAATGGGTCATCATGGGACCCAACTTATAAAAAATTCTAAACATTAAAAAAAAAAAAAAAAAAAATCAAACAGGACAACCAGGACTGTATCAAAAATGTTTATTTTTGGTAAGTTGTGCATCCTTTAATTTGACTTTTTACCAGCATGAAAATCACTCTTGGAACTGGTTAATACTAAGATCAATGTGAAAACCCAAGGAGCTCAATGAAGAGCTAAGATGGAAAATTGTAGATTTGTACAGATTGGGGAAAGTTTTTGAGCTAAGCAACTTTAGATTGAAGTACAAATTATTCAGAAACATCACCACTTGGCAAAGGGCTTGGAGACAAACAACGAACCCCTGATGAAAAGACATTGGTTAGGATGTTTGGTAGCAACCCAGCAACCACACAGCTCTTTTGTAAACTGCAGTGCCTCTGTCCCCAAAGAAGTCAGTTTTAAATTAAAAAGCATCTAGTTTAAAAAGCAGTGTCTTCAATCCTGACTCAAACATTTAGTTTCCCACATGGAGCTCAGTATTATGGTCAGATGAGACAAATATTAACCTGGATGTCCATAAATACAGAAAGAATGTTTGGAGGAGTGAAGTTGATACTTTCAGAGTCGTAATAAAAAAGTATAGAAGTAGCTTCTATCATTTTCCAGTCTTTGATAAGTTTGGAGCAAAGAAAACTGAGTGTAATTTTCCAGATGCTATTCTTTACATGTTTTTATGAAATTTTTATCTCTGATTTTCCTAGTTATTGTCCAACCCATTGACTCTTAGAAAGCACAAAGATGAATCTCACTGCCTTTGGGTTCTAGGTCAGGTTTTTGAATTTGAATCTGTGTTCAAAGTGATCAAGATCACAGACTGCATTTTAAAGAATATTAAATAAATGTAATTGGTCCCAAATCTGTAGATTTGTAAACATGGTGGTCTAATTTAATCAAGATGCCCAAAGTTAAACTAATAAAAACATGAGGAAATGCTTTAAATATGATTAAAGGTGTCTGTTGTAGTTGTTCATCTTGGAAAGGAACTGTTCAGGTTCATTGAAAGTCCAGAATAATAAGAATTTACTGCAATGAAAAAAACTGATTAATCGACGTTCAAGTTTAATAGTCAAGTCAAGTTCGAAATACATTTAAATGCATTTATATCAAAGCATAGACATGTTGCTGTATGAGTGCATCTTTGTTGCTTTGCCAGCAGTGCCACCTGGTGGCTGAATGTGAAAATGACAATTGCATTATACACACATTAAAATGTAATTTAAATGAGGGTTAGAAAGAGGAAATTGAAAACGTTACACAGATAAGTTTGACTAGAGTTTAATTTATCCAGGTGGCCCCGCACTCTGGCAGGAATCAAAGCCTACCTTCCCTGCAACTTACCGACATCCAGCGCACGCGCTTATTCAGGCATCCCGAGTGAAGAACGACAGGCGTGGCGTCACTGCAGCCCCGAGGGGCTGTGGACAGAGGGCGACTACTCCCAGTGTCAGTTTCAAAAAGAGGTCACCAGGGGTCTCTATGTCATCAACCAGGTTTGTATCCTACTGTTATTTTTCTTTCCCTTTTCTTTTTTGTTTACACATTGAATCATCTTTCCTTTTGTGTTTCTGACAGATGCCTCTAAACGAGACCAATGTTGTAATCAAAGCTCAAAGCCTGTTGGTGTACACGATCGATGCTGCCAACCTGTCAGACAAGATGGACATCATCTTCATGGCTGAAATGATTGAGAAGTTTGGCAAGTTTGTGGAGAAGTTTAAAGATGTAAGTTGATGATTTGATCAAAGCAGCTGTTGGCTTTAAGTCAGCTGGAGGTCAAAAACACTCAAAAGCTTTTTTTAAGCTGGTTAGACTTTCTAACGTCAAGCCTGTTTTGACATGTAGTTTTGAAATCCAGTCTCTTTTGAACTTTTTCATCTCATCTTTAGACATTTGAAATGGTGGTACATCATTGTGAAGTGGAAATGACCAACAGCTTAGCCTCTGTTGTATTGGACAATTTGAAAAAACTTTATTTAACCCAAATGGAAAATAAATCTTGTCATAACTCCTGTCATCCAAATATCTTCAAACAGTTGTGGATGATAATGCTGTGGGAAGAAAAGTGGACTCAATTTACCTGTTAGATGACTTTTGAAGGTAGTTGATTGTACTGGATTTTGTTAGCGTTTTGATAACACTTCACAAATATCCACCACTTTGTTTTTGCCTACTACATAAAACCCAACTAAATGATGTAGAACTATTTGAATGGATTGTGTTACAATGAAAAGGTTTGACTGTGTTCTTCATGAGATTTATAGTTTCTCCTCTTCACTTTCCCAGCTGGGTGAGGTGATGGTCAACATGGCCAGCAACCTGATGCTGGCTGACGAGAGAGTGCTCTGGATGGCCCAGCGCGAAGCCATGGCATGCAGCCGCATCATCGCATGCCTGCAGAAAATATCCATCTACCGTCTGGCCACAGCGCAGGCTTTCTCCCTGGTTGGCCTCACTAACGAGCACTAAAACATTCACCAAGTTTTTGTTGATGGAGATGAGCATTTAGTTTTTCCTGTCGTCCTCTCAGACGTCCCCCAACATTGCGCTGGAGGCCCACACGGTCAGGGTCAACGACTGGAACGGCATGACCTGCATGCTGTTTCAGAGGCCCAGCCCGGAGCGGCTGCCAGGCCACGATCGCCAGTTCACGTTCAAATGCAACACCACTGGGTCTTTCGCCTCCGTCCTCTACAAGGTCAGCTTCCAGCAGAACTATCCACAGTGTTTGTGTCCAATTGGGCATCCTAGACGGCCATGATGGGGCACGTTCTGTAAAATGTGTTTGTGTCCAAACAGAGCACCATGGTGGAGGCTTTGCTGCAGCTCCCGCGGTCTCTCTTCAGTCAGGCTGTTACTCCTGGGCAGACGGACGATAACGTTTACAAGCTCTACCTGCTCGGCTTCCGCAACGGCAAGTTCTTCCCCTCCACCGGGAACACCTCCCTTCTGGCTGACGGAGGGAGGAAGAGGAGTGTGGCCACGCCTGTCATCATGGCAAAGATGGGCAAGTCCTGTATATTCAGTCTTGGGGAACTTTAAAATCATGTATCATCTAAAACAGACAATTTTGACCCCGTAAATCTCTCCGCCATCAGACGACATCTCTTTACGTTCCCTGAAGACCCCCATCAACATCACCCTGCGGCGCTTCGCTCGCGGCTCCGACGCTGTCGCCGCCCGCTGGAATTTCAGCCTGGCTGGGGATCAGGGAGGGTGGCGGAGCGAGGGCTGCCGCATCTTTGAGAACCACGACAACTTCACCACTATGTCCTGCAACTCTCTGGGCAATTACGGTCTGCTCATGGTAGGTGGAGCTGCCCCCATGTTGTTTTAAACGTTTAAAAGGAGCAGAGTCACTCATATAATTTTATACAGTTGTCTCACCCTCTAGTGGCCATTAGTAGTTAGTGCTAGAATAGCCTCTAGGGTTCATACACAGTGTGAATGAAAGCTGAAGCTTCTCCATATTTCTCTGTTTTAGGACTTGAACACTGTCGAACAGTTCTCTCCAAGCATCCAGCCGTTACATCCAGTCATTTACGCTACAGGTGTCATCCTCCTCCTCTGCCTGTTCACAATCATCATCAGTTACATCTACCATTACAGGTAAACACCAAAATAAGTCTGTAATGGTTAGTGTAGTTGTGCAAAAATACTTACAGGTTTGTTGTGGTCGTAATGTGAAAAAGTGTGCAAACATTCAGAGCATGTAAAATTGGATGCTTCTGGGTTTTTTTTTTTGCAGGTCTGTTCGTGTGAGTCGCAAGTTCTGGCACATGCTGGTTAACCTCTGCTTTCACATGGCGCTCACCTGTGGGGTTTTTGTAGGCGGCATCAATCAGACACGATACCCCAGTGTCTGCCAAGCAGTAAGTGGGAATCGTCCTTCCCTCCGCACTTCAAACTCCAACTCTCTCAGGTGTTCCTCTTTCAAGCTTCATGGTTGACAGTCATAAAAGAACCAGGGATTTAGATGTTTTCTGGGAGGGAAAAAAAATGCCGTTGGCTAAGATAACTGATCTTATGAAACATGGGGAATTCAGTAAGAGATGCGTTTTCTTGGCTTGAGGTGAGCCTGCATCTCTTTTCAAAGTGTGTTATTACTATTTCACTTCTACAAAATCATATATGTTCTTCTAAAAATGAAACAGAGCAGACTGTTAAGAAAATTTATACTGCTGATATACCCTGCATTTACTGGGCTCCTCTGTTTTTTTTAGATAATTTGCCAAAGAGTATTTATTAGCATCTCTTTTTTCCTAATAACCCGTCAGCTTTAGGCATCTGAACCTTTTCTGTTTGGTCAGATTTTGAATCAGAGATCCAATGAAGATATGGGCAAGTTTTGGCCATTAGCCATCTTCTTGTCGCTTTTTATTGACATAATGTAAATCTAAATGTATCCAACATGTTTAAATCTGCCTGACTTAAACATGTTTTTGTTTTGTGGGGTTTTTTTGTCTTTCCCAGTTTGAAGTGCTTATAAAAGTTGTGCTGAATAAATAAACTCAACTTAAATGTTGAATTTCACTCAAATTTTTATTGTGAGCTTATTTCTGCTGTCTCTGTTTAGGGTTTAAGCACTGATTGTTGAATTTACTGTGATGTCATAAATCCACTGAACTGCTTTGCCCATACGTGACATTGCAGTCTACTCTCTTCCAGGTGGGTATTCTGTTGCACTACTCCACTCTGGCTACAGCCCTGTGGGTGGGCGTGACGGCGCGCAACATTTACAAGCAACTTACACGCAAAGCCAAACGCTACGAGGAGCTGGACGAGCCGCCGCCACCCCCGCGACCGATGCTCAGGTTTGTTTCTGACTCCTATAAACGATAAAAGCAGAGTTTGTGGGCAGGATGGGAAAGTCTGGAATTTCACTATTTTCGTGTTCTGGAAAAGTATTTTGTTTTTTAGACTCTATTTCCCTTTCCCATGTCGGGAAATGGGAAAGGGAAATAGGGTAATTTAAACAGTTATTTAAATTACATTTATATAAGTGTAATTTAAATAACTGTACATAACTGTAACGTGTTTTCTGGTTTGTTAGTAAGGGGTTGAAACATAACTGACCTGTTATGAAAATCTAAACACTGAAATGTTCCTTTTTGGCTTTATTTTCCAGGTTCTACCTAATCGGTGGAGGAATACCCATCATTGTCTGTGGAATCACTGCTGCGGCGAACATAAAAAACTACGGCAGCCAAAGATATTCACCATAGTGAGTAGGATCTTGCACACTGCAATTAAAAATTCCCAGCTTGTGCTTATGGAAATGCTGCCATTAAATCTGGACATCAGCATTTAGTAAGGAAGCGCTTCAAACCACAAGTCCTCCAGAGATCTATTATTAGGACAACCACGACTGCATTGTTTTTGAGAATAATGCAGATTTTTATATGAAGGAGGGGGAACGTTATTCCCCAAAGTTCCGATTATGGAGTCCTGTTAATGATATGTGCATTCAGGCAACACGCCACTGCTCCCTGTTGTGGCAGCTGTTCTGATCAGGCACCATGGCTGACTAATTGAGAAATCTGTCCTGGAGTCTTTAGAGTTTAATTAATTTCTTGCGTGCGAAAGACTTTCAGCTCTTGTCATTAAACGTGACGGGATAATACCTGCAAAGAGTTGGAGGCAAAACTTGCATAGAAAAAAAAGCTAAGCGCTTAAATTATTTGTTAGATCTGAGGTTTGGATTTTCTTTGGCAATTTGTTCATTTGATGTGCATTCTATATTTAAATAATAATAAAATAAATTGACAGGTGTCTAAGTCTTGCCGGTCTTCTTCTCTTTTAGTTGCTGGATGGCCTGGGAGCCGAGCATCGGGGCTTTCTATGGACCAGCTGGGTTCATCGTCTTTGTGGACTGCATGTACTTCCTCAGCATCCTGCTGCAGGTGCGCCGACACCCTGAGCGGCGCTACGAGCTGAAGGAGTCCAGCGAAGAGCAGCAACATCTGGCTTCAGCCGGCAGTGAGGCCACGCCCGAGGGTCCCAGCAGCCTCTCCCACCCCCTCGCCACGCAGCTTCAGCCGAACGAGGCGTCGTCCTCCGTGGCGTCGTCCTCTGTGGCGTCGGCCTCCCACGCCGTGTCCCTCTCGGCCCTGGAGAACGAGCACACCTTCACCGCCCAGCTGATCGGGGCAGTAGGGGCTTTAGGTCTGTATTCAAGCCTGTGGGTGTTCGGCGCCATGGCGGTATCACAGGATCACCCTTTCGACATGGCGTTCACCTGCCTCTTCGGGTTGACTGCGCTGGCGCTGGGGGCGTTCATGATGGCGCACCACTGCGTCAACAGACAGGACATGAGGCAGTTCTGGTTGCAGGTCTGTTGCTCCGGAAGGCGGGCGTACTCAGCGCAGGAGGAGGTCCTTCTGCCTCAGACGGGCATTGCTGTGATGTCGACGGCGACGACTGAGAAGGCGGATGGCGAGTCAGCAAAATGCGGCCACAGCAGCGCAGATTCTTCGTACACAAACAGGAGCGCCCCGAGCATTCGGAACTCCGGCCACGGCAGCAAGCTGACCAACCTGCATGCGGAGGCGGCTCAATGCAAGGCAGCCTCGGCCCCGGCGACGGCCAACGGCACGGCTGTTCTGGACAACAGTCTGACCGAGCATTCGTTAGACAATGAAATTAAAATGCACGTCGCACCAGTGGAGGTGCAGTTCCGCCCTTTGAGCAACATTAGCAATCCGGCAGCTAACGGAAGCACAAGCAGACATCAGAAGAACAGAGCGCGAGCGCACAGGGCAAGCCGGCTGACTGTGCTGCGAGAGTACGCCTATGACGTGCCCACCAGCGTCGAGGGCAGCGTGCAAAGCGCCCCCAGCAGGCGGCACCACTACTACGACATGGCGGCGCGCAACAGTCGCCGCGCGGCGTACATGGCGTACAGGGAGCGTCATCAGAGCCAGCTGCAGCAGGACAGCAGCGACAGCGCCAGTCTGCCGCGCCGCTCCCGCTTCTCCGAGAAAGGAAGTGGCGCTCTCCTCGAGAACGAGACCGCCGTGAACATAGAGGCAGAGCAGGCGGCTCCCGCCGGGTCACCAGCTGCCAGTAAAGACACCTTACCGCCACCAGGGAGCTCAGAATCAGAAAACAAAAGCAGCAAGTGGTACGGACTCAACCTGGTCATTCAGAACAATGGCACGCTAAGAAAAAATGGACAAGAAGTTCCTTTAGTGAACGGTGACGGCGCCTGCATAAAAACAGGTCTGTGGAAACATGAAACTACTGTGTAGCAACAGTTTTCCTCCTGAGGACTGCATAAATAAAACCCTCATGCCTTGAAACTGTGAAATATCTGTTGACTTTTTTTCAGAGAAAATATTGGAAATTAGCAGGAAAGCTGCCACTGAGCTGTCCTTGCAGATATGCTTTTGTAAATGTTTTATTTTTTTATAACTTTTAATCCAACACTGTTAATTTGAGAGTTCTGTAAGTGAGACTGAATGTCTTTCCCTCATGCTTTTTGCTTCCACGATCAGTAATAAAACGGTTTCATTTACCTATTTGAAAGTTTTTTTTATTCCTGCAACATCACAAACATTCATCTTTTGTCCCTCTGGGACTCGGAGCTCTTCTGCTCTCCTCCCATCAGGACATGACAAGATGGTAATTGGGTTCCTTGCTGACCTTCAGGTGGCCTCGGGTTCCCGTCTCCGCAGCGATGCAGCACTTTAATTGCGACCAGCAGCAACGTTGGCCATCCGTAGGTGTTTTCTCCCTGCCTGCTGAGGGAGCCGATGAGATCGCTGTGCGTTCTGGGCTCCAGCCGACTTCATTTCCCCTCAGGATGTGATTGACAGCTGACTCTCTGGGGCAGGGAAAGGCTGCAGGGAAAAGAGAAGATAATGAGAGACGAGCCGTCTTCCTTCTCCTGCAGCTCATTCCAAGTGTCCTTCGCAGCAGCAGGCCTGCTGAACCTGGGTCTCACTCGCTCGAATGAGTCACAGCAGAGCATTTGACAGGAATCAGCATCACTTTTTGCTGTGGGAGCGTCGTGTTCCTGATTTACTGTTCCAACAGCAGCTAATTTAAATCTCACGCTGGCTATAGCCAGTTCTGGTCAGGTGGTTGAATGCATAAATTTAAGGGGTGAAATTCCATCTGTTTTACGATTTTTGTGATTTATTTGAACAGTTTTGTTTTCCAGGGTGTAGTGATTAACAACCTGTGGCATCATTTCAGCTAAACTGGTTGTTTTTCTGATGGAGACCGTGGAGCTGACTTGATTTTCAACACCACTTGAGGTCAGCTGTCTTTGTTCTGGCCATCCTAGACAGAGGGAGGCCCGACCACCTGTTAACCGATGTCATGGTGGCAATGTTTCAGCCTTATGAACCAAACTGTCTTTCTCACATCAACCAGGTACTAATAAAAGCTTTAGCTGATCGAAACTGGAAAATGCTTAAACTCAAGTGCTTGTTGATCAGTGAAGTTTGTAAAACTTTCAAGTTTTATAAACAATCTTGTAAAAAAATATAGTGGTAAAATTACACATCCACAATTGAGCCTTTTCGATTTTTGTTGAAACTAAAAAAAAAGAAAGTTAAACATTTTCTTTTGGTATTTTCATCAAAAAACACAAAGGCAAAACTATCAAGAGTAAGGGCAGATTCACAATATAAGATCAGGATGAGTAGGACCATTTAGAAAAACATACAAAATGTTTATATGTATATTTGTGCTTAAAATCCAGTAGAAATGGGGAATAAATAACGGCAGATACGTGAAGAATTAAGTTGGGAGCAGTGGTGATCCTAGCAGCAGCTGCGAGGCGGGATCTTTGATAACGCTGCTTTGTGTGCATAGGATGTAACAGTTCTGCCACCGTTTCATGCATGGGAGGGTGAGAGACACTGTCCAAGACTGAACATATTGGCATAAAGAAAACAGAACTGCTAAAATTCCTTAATGTCTTCAGTTTTTGAAGGAATGACTAATTTCTTGGCTGATGGATCTCCCAAAGATGACTTCCACCTTGTCGGAAAAACATGACTAGATCTAAAAGACTCCCTAAAAGTCTAGATGTATTCTGCTGCAGATCCTGCTTTTGACCAAATTTTGGTCAACCTCCTAGCCTAAGACTCGAAGGTCAGGCTGCTGATCACACCCATGTGAAACCTGATTAGCCACCACTGCTGATTTTAGTCACAGCAGACGCTCAAACACATCACAGCCCCTGTAGCTTCAATTTTTCATTAACGACACATTAATAAAACGCATATTTCACCCTGGCAAAGATTTATCGCCCAGCCATCCTAGACGCGACAAGCCATAATAAGACTTTTGAATTATGAAAAGTGCAGTTAAAGCCTTGGTTAGTGACGGCGTCGTTGACTCCCTCTAGACATCAAGAAGCGTTCTTCAAATTATCGCCAGGATTCTGACGCTCCACCATCTGTTGCGTTTGTCCAAAGCTTGACAGTAGAGAGGCCATGACAACCTGGAGGCTTTTGTGCCTAAAGGTAGTGAAAGAACTTGTTGAGATCATCTGATAAAATAATCACTTGGAATTCTGGGATTAATGGGGAAAATTGATTTTTGAAGAAGTTAAATTTCTTCAAAAAGAAGATGAATACAGTTACCTGCATTCTAGTCATGATGTCTGGAGGCAACATGTGTCTTTGATGTAGAAATAAACCTTTTTGCAAGGAAGAACATGAATCTCACGCTGCAGATTGTAACTGGGGAGCTCTATGTCTCCAGGACATACCGACTATTTTTAGTTTCATCTGTGTTAACGAGGGAAAAAAAGTAGAGCTTACAGAACTGACATATGGAGTAAAGCTTTTAATTAGCTTTCAATGTTTGCGGACTTTTAAGCGACCGTCTGCTGAGATAATTGGTGAGTTTTCAGATGGGGAGGGTTTATTTGCAAATTAGGCAAAGGCTTTTCCAAACATTTAACCACAAAAACTTAAAACACATGGTAATATCTGACTTCAAACTGGATTTGTATGCCTTAAAGTAGGAAGGAAAACATTTTGAAATACAATTATTCACACGGATGTCTTCCTCATGGAGGATAGAAGCATTTAAAGGGGGAAATAAGCATGCCTCATTTTTCAGAGATGGCTAAATCATAACTGTCCCGGTTTGTGTTCGACAGTGATTGTGAGGTGTTGGTGCTGAAAGGCTGCGTTTGGTTTTCTCCAGAAATAAATCCAGGAGAAATTACCAAATATACATATTGGTCTCATCTGTTTAAAGCTCATTGTTCTTGAAGCCTTGTGGTTCATTTAGATGTTTTTAAATGAACATTGAATGTCTTTAATGTAATGTTATATGGCATTTTTCTAATGGTGGTGCTAAGGAGCATGTAATAGAATCAAGTTATTCGGAAATAGACATTTCCCAGCATTTACTCTATTGTATTTGTATCAAACCTGCTTCTCAAAAGTTGTTTGCATTTCATAGGCAGTTGCATGGGATAAAGAAAACATTTAACCTTAACTCCTAAAAGAAAGTACATCTCTTTTAAGTCTTACTTAACATATATGGAAGATTATCTGGCTTTAAACAGATTCTAAAAACAAAATTTCAATCCAACCTCAGCTGTACAAAACTACGTTCATCACACTGTCTTTGTGATTTAGTTTCTTATAGGGGAAAAACACCTTTAGCAGCAATAAACCAAACCATTGTTGAGAATTTTTTGGTCTCTTTTTGTTGTTCTGCATTTTCATTAATTGCATGATCCAGATTCAGCCAAGTCTGGAGCTTGTGTTCAACTTAATGACTGCGAAAATTAGCCCACATCACTACCCCTCCACCACTGCAGAGGTAGTTTGTTTACTGTTTTGCAGTTCCTTTGAGCAGTCCACCTTCACAATGATTTCCGATCAATGTCGATTTAATGTTTGTTTCATACTTGTGAATAATCCCTCTCACTGCAGATTGATGGACTTCAAACAACCAAACCCCTCGCAGACTAATGGGCGACCAAAACTGCCAAAACACTTTTGGTTGATATAATTTTGTCGCATCTCCTCTGACAAAATTAAATCAAGTTGGAATTGAGTCATTTTAGAACCTGGTAGGTTATGCCTTGATATGTAAAACCCTAGAAATGAATCGGTATGCTTTCTTTTTACCGCGACTTTACTTGTGGAGGACGTTCCCTGCACTATGACAGTATAAATGGCTTCTATGATCACTCTCAGCTGTGAGCTCTTATGAGATTAATGCCCTAACCGTCTTGTCTGATTCCATTCAGGCTGATTAATTCGTCAGAAGGACTTATTAGCAGGAAAGCTGTCTGTAAGTGCCATGTTGAGTAATGGAATCTTCCAGGCTTCGGTTGTAAATCGCGTCTCCTCTGATCATCCGTCATGCCTGACCGTAAAATCACCTTATCATGGCCTTTCGTCCAATCTAATGCTGGAACTTATTTATTTATTTTTTCCGAAAACTTTTCATACCGCCATTTTGCGTTCCTATTCTATCTGTGCCCTGTGATGAATCAAAGTTATTCATGCTAATATCAGCACCATCTCCTCATTAAATACACTGCAGAGACCTCGTGCAAGCCCAAATATATCATGATTAAACTTAGGACACAGTCACAGCTGAGGACAGAAATAGATGCTCATTTGGTGATCTCGCAGGCGGGGGTTCTGCTTCTAGTACGGTCATTAGATCGAAATTATGCTTGCGTATATGCAGGACTGTGGAGTCCAGGACATTTGAAATGCAAATTGTTTACAACGAGACAGCTAAAAAAAGCATTTCACTACAAAAATAGATTCCAGAATTTCACTTGACCTAAATAGGTAAGCTGTTTTTATTGCATTAAAGTTCACTTTCAAGTGCAAGTGTAACCCAAATACACACACACACACACACACACACAGCCTTGAAATTATGACATGAAGCCATCTGCTAATCTCTCATCTCCACGTGTCCTCATTAATGTCCTTCTATTGCCATTATTCTACCTGTGCCAATCTGTCTGGAGATGTTTGGCTTCATTTTTCTGTCCAGGTGCTCAGGTATTTATAGTCATCTCAACAGAAATACGAGTGACAGCTGCAGACAATAATATCCCTTTCTCATCGACACACATCTAATAACCTGAAAGCTGTCTCTTTAAATTAGGTCTCCTCATCTGAAACGTTTGATCTTAAGTGTAAAAAAGTAACTTCCTGGCCTTCTTTAATACCAAAGGGTCAAAGATTCCAGCAATGAGAGATTTATTTGTAGATCG
Source organism: Brachyrhaphis roseni (assembly GCA_903066815.1). Lineage (NCBI taxonomy): Eukaryota > Metazoa > Chordata > Actinopteri > Cyprinodontiformes > Poeciliidae > Brachyrhaphis > Brachyrhaphis roseni. The sequence goes on from CAEFZY010013115.1 coordinate 35,376, forward strand.
TCTGGTTTTGTGGCATTCATCAAGGTCATTACAAATTGACAAATGTATTGGTCTACAAATAAAGATGTTTCTTTACTTCCAAGTGTTGCTGGAGTCTTCACCTCACCTGGTTATATGAAGCAAATGAGTTCTAGAGGCGCACTTCACATTCTCTTATCTACATATGGGAGAGCATATTCCAGAAATAAATGTCTAAAAATTACTTTCAGAGGCTGAAACGCACATCAAGGCCAGAACAAGGATGAAGCTACAGTTTTATGATTTTATTTTAGAAACGTCAGCCGTTTCCAGTCAGATCTGCTGAATAAATAGCTTCCTGTTTGTCCAAAGCCGTCTACTGTGTTTAATTGAACAGAGTAAGTTTTACTGTCTGACGGAAACCTCTCTTGTTTTGTGGTACTCTGGGGAGACGGAGCTAAACAATCATCTGCATTTGCTGTTTTTGGCTGCCAAGATAGATATGTGCAGTGTTCATGAAAAATGTTTTGATCATTAGAACAGCTGACAGCTGATTTACTAAGATCTTCCTATAGTAACGCTTTATTTTTTGCTGTTTCGAGTAGATGTTAAGTCTTCTTTCCATCAACTTGCGTAATTTGTTGCTTATAACACTGTGAGTGTGTGGGTGTGTGTGTGTGTATACAGGAAAAGGCCAGTGAGATTACTAAGCACTGACTGTGCATGACCTGTAGCAACTGTTATGCAGAATCCCCTCTTCGATAGGTGGCACCCAGAGGAATTGTTTGGTGCAGAATTACATAACCCTCGAAACTAGTGGTATGTAAAGAAGACTTCTAAAGATTTATGATGAAAACACAGTTAAAAGACCCCCTTGGTGGTCTCAGAAGCATGGTTTGGGTTTAATACAGCCATGTCAAACAAACACCGCAATAGATATGCATGTGTTTAATATATTGCAATGGATACAACTGCTTTGGACAGTTTCATAAAGGAGCAGCTTTCAAGAATAAACTTGAATGGGAAAGTGATGCAGAACATTGTGACCAAAGATTCTTGAAGAACAAATAAATTCAAAGCAGAGAGTTAAATGCATCTCTTCTTTTAGCCATGGAAAGTAATTACAGACTTTCCATACTTTGTGCTGCAAGCAGCACAAAGTATTCATATGTTTTGAGCTTTTAAACATTCAGATTAAAAGCTCAACAGATTTCCAATATTTTATTTTGGATTTTACATGACTCTCTCGGGTAGTAGAGAATTGAAATATGTAGTTTTCATTTTTTCCACAAATAACTTAAAAGTGTGATATGTACTTGTATCCAACCCAAATCACATACAAAAGTGCCTTCAGAAGTTCCACATCATTTGTCAACAGAGCAAACCAAAACTGGAATTTTTAAGGACAATGTTTTAACTGATCTTTCAAAGAAGATGCAGTTAAACAAATCTTAAAATTGGAAAAACAAACAAACAAAAAGTTTGTTTTGTTGTTAGTTTATAGGTATGACACAAGCTATTTGTCTTTTATTTATCAGATTTTGGGAGTTTGGAAAAGAAGATGTGACCTGTGCCAATTCTTGTCGCTTATCATTGACTAAATAATGATTCCAGACTAAGAAAATTGAGAATAGTAGACCCAAAAAGTTTAGATTTCCTTTTTTTATTTTAAGACAAACATATCTGACATTCCAGCCATTCAAACATATCTGACTTGGATAATTTTGGTCAACTTGGCAAAATTCAGGGGTGTCCAAAATGTTTGTCACAGGTGCCAAGGCCGTCAAGTAAAGCACTCACAGACCAAAAGTGTTTTTATTTGTTCATTTTTTTTTTTTTTTTATCCATAATTTATGGGGTGTGAGGGTGAAATGGCAACACATTTAGCTTATTTATAACAATAGTTACAGAATTTTGGTAACTCTTTATTTGAGAATGCTGTTTTTATCTAGCTTAATAAAATAATAAAAGGTAGATTTGGGTGGACTGAAGACTGCTTTTGAGTGAAGTTTTGTGGATATGTGCAGCTATTTACAATAAACACTTGGCTATAAAAACACAAATACTTTTCCATTATGGAAAATATTAAAAGCTTCCATCTGCATCAATTTGAAAGCTTTTTGGAAGCTGGTGGGTCAAATTTGTGTCATTTTGGAACTGGACCCAGGAGCCACTCAGAATCAGTTCAGGAGCTGCAAATGGTCCACGACTCACACTTTGAGCCCTCTCGGTTTAGACACAGCTGTAATATTTGGATCAAATCATATTCATGAGTTAACCGAGTCAAAATATGTGACAGTGCTTGAAAATTGACGTCTTCATACAAGACTGAGCTTTATCTATCTTGAAAATTAGGAATTGGAATACTTTTAATTTCTAGATGTCGACAGCTGGTAGACTACTTCTCTTGCACCTGTAATTTAAGGTTAAAAGTGGTTTTACAATGTTTTCACTCACAGTTGACTAAGAGCGCGAGTCTACCGTCCAACCAGCGTCAACGTCATCACCTTCCAGCGTACACGCCTGCCTGTTCTCGCTCGTGTCTGAGAGAACCGCGTGCACGAACGTGCGCCTCTCAACGAAACTTGAGTTGAGAACGAGCAGCAAGTCCTCGGCTCTCATCCGCTCCCTCACTTTCAGCTTGGTTAAAGCTCCCGTGGCTTAGAAACAAAACATTTTCGACTGGAACCAGTTCCTCTCCTCTCTGAAATGGATGCAAAGAGAGTGGGGACAGTTTCTGCCCGTGTGGATGCTGCGGTCTCATCTACTGGTAGGACAGATGTGGCATGTTTTAACCCCTTTGCCATTGTTATGAATATTATTTATTAATTTATTATCCATCTGCTGGCTCCAGGCATGCAGTTGGTTTGACATAAACGCCAGTCAGACACCAGTCACTTTAATATTGCCTCGTGTAAGAAGATTCGTTGTGGGAAAGTTTTTTTTTTTTTTCCGCCAATTTATTTTCTAAAGAATTTGAATTTATAAACTCATTTAAAGTACATGTTTTTAATAGTATCAGTTAGCTTCCTTCTTTTTAATTTTCTGACAGGCAATATTAAATTGACCTTTTTGTTTATGTTTTGCTCAGGTTTATTTGCTTCCTAAATTTCGGTTTATTTTCTTTTTTTCAATCAATTTTTGTCATCTCTGGACTTTTGCCTTCTCTGAAGAAATAAACAGGCAATGACACATGTTAAATTTATGAAGCTTTCATAAATTTACAATTTTATGAATTTATAAATTCATAAATTGACCTGTAGCAACTGTTACAACAGGTGTAAGTAATGACGTTAATTAGGAGATGACGCGCCAACAATATGAGCAGCTTGATTGGAGGAGCCATAAAGTTCCACCAACACAGAGAAGCTAACACCCTTAGTATGCTTATACCACAGTACTTTTAAAATAATTATGTGCTTAAATAGCCTATCATATACAGTATTTTGTCTGTTAAGCAGATCCATTTTTGGTCTTCTAGTTGCATCTTAATGGGTTAAAATACTGGTGAGAACTTAATTCCTGTATTTCTTGTAAATAGAATATAAATATCCTATATTGTCCCACAGTGGAAAAATTCAGGTGACAGCTTGAATTAACAAGCTGTTAGACAACTATTTTATGTTGTATGAAGGCATAGGCTGTAGTACTGTAGTATTTTTGTCACAACTCATACAGAAATTCTACAGTTGTATTTTTATTGTGTCATAGCACTGATACATGATCCAGTTACTTATTTTACAACAGAACAAAGTATTTGTGAGAACTTATTTCTGATTATTTAAACTAAGGTGCTCAGGCTGTGATCTGCTGCACCCCACAGAATCCTACTTCAAAAGTACAACTAATCATAAATGTGACAGTTGTTTTGCAGTAATAGTTAATTTCTCAGCTTTGTACAAATGACCTTTAGGTTCTTTTGTATTTAAGAGACATCTTGAAGTTTTTATTGAGGGAACATGTTTAAGTTACGTGGAATATGAGTAGAAATAGAAACATAAATGAAAATGTGAATTAGAAGAAATTATAATCCTCATTAAGCCTCATTTTAGTTCACAATCAAGACAGAACAGGGTCTGTTTATTTACATGGCTTCATAAACATCATCTCTGTGTCTGCATTTTCTCTTGTTTGCATAATAAAATGCAGATAGGTCCACAGTGTCCCAGAAACTCATTAATGTAAAAACAAAAAAAAAAACGGGCACAGCAGCAGAACTCATTCTTTTTAGGTAAAATTCAGCTTTAATATTAACACTGCTGTTCTTCTCCACAATAATCAAAAGCAACGCCAAACTGCAAAAGAATGATTTTTTTTTTTTATGTTTATTTGCTACTGCAGCTCAATAATGCCATCCTATGTCATATAAAATATGAAACATCCTACTTTCATATTTTAACATTGTTATATTGTAATGTTTTATATAATTTGACTGTCTTCTAATCTCAGCAAATTATTTGGATATAAACGAGTTTTAAAGTACTTTTTCTGTATATGTGCACACATAATTTGCATTAATTCTCTGATGGTTTCCCCTCTCTGCAGTACTTGGCTTTCATTCAGAAAAATGATGGCTCAGTTAGAGTCCATAGATTCCCCTCAGGCTCCTCAGTTGTTTCACATAAGCCAGAAGGTAGTTAACTACCCATTATGCCTGACTCAGGAAAAATGTTTATTTGCTCACCTAACTGACTTCTTATTATCTTGTGTTAAAGATAAGAATTACAGATTCAGCATTTGTACCTGATTTGACATTTATTTTGTGCTCTTAGATCTTTTTCAGAGTCATTATTGGGGAAATGGCGTGTTCTCATTACCAGCAATTACCATACATATTGTAAAAATGAGAAACAATACTCATTGCACCCGCAGATCTAAGTGCCGTTAAGGAGTAAAGCTCTGCAAACTAATGCATTAGTCATTAAGGGATAAATAATACAGACTGTAAACAGTAGGATCTCAGAGTTGGAGGAAATGAAGACGTCTTGCCTTTTGTCGTTTGTTGTGGTTAAATATATTTTGGGTGAGTTTATGATTAAGCTTTTTTTCCCCTTGAATATCTGTAGTCATTATTACAAAGTTTGCCTCTAGTAGTATGGCCTACATCGCTTTTTGCTCTTATTCTATTTTCTGTTTGCGATATAATTTAGGTGGGAGGAATATCATGAGCACTACAAACTTAAAGTTTAAAAACATGAGCAGATGTTTGCGTTTTCTTTTCTAAATCATTGTGATTCCTCAATTCCTTAGCATTTACTCTTCACTAAGTCCCACTTGGTGTAATGGGATAATTTGTTTTATGCCTTACAACCACCACCTATTAAGATTATTGTTGATCTACTGAGCCATTAGGTTTGTTCCTAACAGATGCTTCTTTGGTGCAACAGTTCTTTGCATCACTGCCTTGACACTCTTTTAAATCATTATCATAACTTCCATATCATCTTTGCAAGGCATTTCCCTTTTCTGCTGCAAAGTACTGTAATCTGCATCACTCACGATCTTCATATTCTGTCCTTCAAACTGTTATCGGTGACTTCCTTTACACATAAATATTTCTTTTTTTGTTTGACTTGTGGCTTTAACGTCCTTTAATTGAAAAGTTTGTGTTGGCAAACTGGGCTGCACAGTGGTGCAGTCGGCAAGATGGTCCTGGGTTTGAATGGTCTTTCTGCATGGAGTTTGTAGGTTCTCCCTATGCATGCATGGGTTCTCTCCATGTACTCCGACTTCCTCCTGCAGTTCAGAAAACATGACCAAGGTTAATTGAGCTCTTTAAGTTGTCTAGTTATGAGTGTGTGTCCATGGTTTAGTCTTTTATGTCTCTGCATTTCCCTGTGATGAACTGGCGTCCAGAGTGAACCCTGGGTCTCACCTAATGGTTGGTGGAGATGAGCACCAGGTTTTGCTTTATTTATGCTAGTTATCCTGTTGAATAGTGGACCTCTGCCTCTGCTGTGTCTTTTCCATTCATGTTTTCATAAACCTTAATTACACGCAGGTGCACTTTAGGCTGTTGACTAATTAAGAGACTTTTAAAGCCCAGTGGCTGCAGTGGATTTGTTGTAACAGGTAACACAATAAAGGGAGCTAAATACAAATGGTCACTACACTTTTTGTATAATTTTACTGTACAGAACAGAGTTCTCTGTTCCGTTGTTAATCTTGTCCCTTTTAAACTAAAGATGCTTTTTCATGTTATTTCAAAGCGTTTCTTTGACATTTGCTGGTCTTCTGCTGTGAAGCAGATTTTGTTTGCTTTGCTTCCAGCCTTTGTTTGTTGTGTCATGTGGATTGGGTGGGGAATATCTGCTTGTAACGACCATCTGCTTTGGGAATCAAGCCAGAAAATAATAAGAGAATAAGTAGTCCAAAGTAAAGAGGGTGGACACAGAGACAAGAAAGGGAGACATGGAGCTGAATATATGAACACAAGCTGGGTAACTGGGATGTAAAACAGATCTGTGAGAGACATCATCGCGATTTTTGTTGCTATAAATGCTCTGAGATGTGTGAACACTGAAAAAAGTGGACAATCTCAAATGTTTATGTTTCCACCCACTGGCTTGTTTATGCCACAGATCCACTCTATTTGCCATCTTTGTATAGAGTGCCAAACAGTTGGTGCCAATTGGGTAGAATTTCTTAGACGCAGCTTGAAAATGTGTTTCGTTTCTGTTGCCAAGGTCATGCTATAGATGGACTACATTCACTTTGGGGAAAAAAAAAGGAAACATAACACATTGTTACCCATTTATTTTTGTCCTGTCAACTAAAAGGCATCTCTAAAACTAGACAGCTACTTCTTAAAATAGATATTAGTGTTTAAAAAAGTCCACACACTTCCATTTCAAGCTATCCACATTAGTTGTAACATGATTGGTCTAACAGAAAGGTGTCTTTTTTTATATTTTTATTTTTTAATTTGTTGCCATCCTTCTCAGTACACATGGTGTCAAGAAAAACTTGAGTCGTCATCCAGCTTTCTTTTTCAGAGTTTCCAATGTTAAGCTTTTTGATTTTTTTCTTTGACTTCAGATATGCGAGTTTAGTCAAGCAGCTATTTTCTGGCAGCTGATTCCTGAATTTCTTGGATCAATGCATCTCTGACTCATTTGAAAAACATGTTCTTTTGTCTTTCGTAGTTTGAAGTGTGGATAAGAGAAATATGTTAGAGGAATGTATAAACTTGTGGGGCTTTTTACACACTTTTACGAAGAGTGCCAGTTTTTGTGTAGGGTGATGCATATCTCAGCGTTTCTTCTGCATGGTAATTCAGGACTCGTATTTGTCCAAAGCAGCCTTCTTCAGGTTGGGGAAAAGGGCTTATAGTAATGTTATTATTTATTATTGAGGTTATATGGTGTTTATGTGTGCAGCATAAAGTCCACTTTTAACTAGAACTGGTAAGAAAATATATTGAGATTAATTGAACACATGGTCCCTACGTTAAGTGCAATATTTTCCTTGAATGGTTTCCAATGTGGAAAAGTATGAAAAAGTACATTTGTATATCCAGACTCTCTTCTATGTTCTAATTTATGAAAACATTTTAGAGAATTACAATCTAAAATAAACAGTTTTTATTCGCTGAATCAAAGTAAAAGATGTAATTGAAATGTTTGAGTGAATAGATTAGACTTCAAATATGTTTGTTTGAGGATCTGTGCTATTTTGGAGAACAGGGAAAACTGTACATATTCTAAAAAAGAGCTCACTAGTTGACTGTAAATGTTAAAGGTGTTGGAGCTCTGATGTAAATAAATCGATGGGTCTATGTTAAATATTAAATTATGCTTCTACTAAGCTATTTCTAACTAAAGTGGGTTTTTATAACTTGCGTGCATCAAGAATAAAAAGTACTTGTCAATGCTAACTGGTGCTTTGTCATCTTATTTCAAAAGTATTTCTTTGATATTTGCTGGTCTTCTGCTGGGAAGCAGATTTTGTTTGCAGATTTTGTTTTGTTTTATTATCTGTGAAAAGATAATAAAAGTGTAGCCTGCTGTTCTTAACATAAAAAAGCAGAAATTGGCTGTGATTTAGTTTTTTGACAAGAAAATCTGTTTGAAGATCATCCTAGTTTTTTATGTTTCCAAACCAATAGAACAACTTGACCAAGAACTCCTTCATGAAATGAAATGGTGTCATTGCTGAACATCATGCAGGCCGTATGTGTAGTCATGAGCGGCCAACTGAAGGGTCCGTCTGTCTCGTCCCAATAGGCGGGTGGCTCATAAGCCTTTTCTGGAAACTGGTTCCTTCCAAAGTCCATGTCCTACAAGTTGGCTGCCAGTGCTTAATATAGATAGCCAACAGCACAATAATAAACATATCTTTGAATCCATCTGGAGATTATGACATGTGGAGCACACAAACATGCGCAGTCATAATGAGTCTGTCTTAATAAGTAGGGTTAGTCTAAAAATAACTCAGAAGAAAAGCAGCAAAATGTATCAGTTAATGAAACTCAAATACAATTTCTTTACACTATCAATAGGCTAAATCACATCTGTAAAAATAAAACACCTATTAAAAAAAGCAAGGTAAAGAATTATCTGCTGTATGTTTCTTCTATTCAGTGTGCAAGGCTGCCATCATGTGGTTGATTGTGGAAATACAATATAGTATGAAGAGTTCTCTTTTTGCTTCTGTTCCTTTTATGAATTCTCTCACTAAGTACTTTGTATGTTTTTTATATATCTTCATAATTGTAGGTAATTCACTGACATGGTACCTGTTAAAGAAAGCATCTTGGATTCAAAAATTATCATCTCAACTTCTAATTAGCTTTGTCATTTGTTATGATTGTTGGTTTGGATACAAGTTGTATTGCTTACAAATGAAGTTAAACGAAGAGACAAGATATAAGAAGAAGTCGACATCTGAAATTTATTGTTTCTGAAGGAAACAATAAATTTGCCTGCATTAGCTGTTTTACAGCACATGTTCACACAGATAGTTTAACTTTGTCTTTTTAATCACTATTTGTGGCAGAAAGGTTTGAATGAATGCTATTCCAATGTTGTCTCAGTAGAAAATGGGCATTCAAGATTATAATCTTTGCATCTGTAGATGATGCGGTTTTGTTGGTCTATTGTGTTACCCAAGTGAGCTGATCTCGATTAGCAGGAAACCAAAATGGATGTTATATTGCACAGAGTTTAATTCAATACATCGAAATACAATTACTTTTTATTGTACCGTCACACTTTTAACTTTGCTTTGTTGAGTGGGTATTTGAACAAATTAAATAAATTTGAAATTCTGCATTAGTTGCTTGTGTAGTGCTTTATGGTACGCCAAGTAATTAGAAATGGTAGGCAACTATCCTGATAAGCCTGCATTAGCTATAAAGTGAGAAACAACTCGCCCCTTTTGTTTAATGACCTGAAAATTAAGTGTGTCTCCTGAGAAAATGAAAGTGACCTTACAACATAAACCTCTGGATACGATAGGTCCTTTTGTCTGCTTGACTACCACAGTGACACGCATCCTTTCACAGAAAGTGGCCCCGATTCCCTCTGGACGCTTGTATAGTCTGTGTACACGCTGACCGATAAAGACCCACCGTTATCTTCAGATGGCAGACGCTGTGGTTCAATAATTTATGGAGGCATTCCAACACTTGTTTTTACAGAGAAATCTGCACACACTTTGCATACATGTCACCATTTCACTTCAATATTTGTGCTTTATGTAAAACTCTGTGGTAATGTTCGTTAACTTGTCTCTTTTATTTAGTTACATTTGTTATAGTATTAGTATACTTGGTGTAATTTACCAAAATAAGGCTTTTTTTTAATTGCAGAAGAAATTAAATAAACCTATATTTGTTTCCCCAAAATATATATGTTTTATTCAAAAGAAGATGAACTGAGTTTTGAATGCCATCAAGTCAATTTTTTTAAATTGAAATCACAATAAACCATCAGTGAATAATAGTATATTTACCAACTGAAGGTCCTTTCTCTGAACTACTGCATTGCAGTTTCCTTAATCCCTCAGGCGGCCTCCCTCATGTATTCTAATTTTAGCTTCAACTTCATAGGACAAGGGCACGGTCAGTATGTGAGAAATCAGGAAGAAACAGGTGTGTGTTTGCTGAAATATCTTTCTCTGACTGCTAGCTGACCCAGTAACTCTGAACCACAGGGGCTCTATCCACCTTCACATTGGAACTAGGAAGTTGCATAGAAAAGGGCAGCTTGCTTCAAGTAGAGAATAACGAGCGCTCTGTTTTATGGCTCCCAACTGTGCTGGGTGTTCTGCAGTGGCTGTGTAATTCATGTGGATCTTTATAAGTTTATAAAAGGCATGGAAAGATAAGGCAGCAGTTTTTAAAAGTTTGCAAACAATTCATTACTTGTTCATCTGTTCTGTCAGATGTTGTCAGTTTACATTGCAGAGAGCAAAATGTTTAAAGCTCCAGTAGGTAACTTTTATAAACAATATGTTTTTTTGTGTGTTTTTTTTATACATATTGTCTGTTTTCTATGTCTTGACTGTATAAGAGAAAGCTAATCTGTGGAAAAAATTCAAGCTCCTCTGCTTGCCTTTACAGTTTTCTTGTTAAGATAAGTTGTCGCTATTAGCACATTGAGCAGCGAGTACACAAGCATGATTGACAGTGCTGATCTTTCTCCTTGCTCTGATTGGTTGTTTCTGACTGAGAGCAGATGGCAATAAGAGCATCAGAAGGAGGTGGAGCAGCTTGATCTTCAGGTAATAAGAAATTGAAATTAGACCGAAGGTCTAAGTTTCAGAGAGACACTGATTTCAGAAGACTCTCTAATCGGGCAATGATGCCAAGAAAGCTCAATCTCAGTTAATTTTTAAATTTTCCTTTTTGTTTCTATTTATTCTTAAATAATTGCTAAAATATGATATTCACTCTTACATCAGTTGCCAACTTTATATTTACCACCAAACTATGCTCAGACATAAAATTATTTTAAAGACAAATATCTGTGCAATTTACTAGATTGGTCATATATTAGCCTACTATTACTGACTAGGAACATTAAGAAAACTCAACTTTTTAGTAAAATGAGCACCACAATCTTATTTCAACTTTCTGACAAATTAAATCTTCTGCGGCTTTTTATTAGGCCAAAATAAAAGTTTACTTCCCACAACCCAAACATTTTGTTTCAGTGATCCATAAAATTCCTTACTATTTAGATAATGATTAAAGAAGCTAACTATGTTCAGTAAAGTTTTCAGTGGTCGTTAAAGATAATAAAGGTGAGCATGTTTATTTCAGCGGACACTCTTTGGTTTCAAACCTCTTTTTCTATCGGTAATGGCCTCTGTAATGAGCCTGTTCATTATCCTGGATGACTATCTAGAAATGCACAGCTTGTTTTAAACAAATACTTTTGTCTTTTGTCTGCGTTTTCCATTCTTTACAGTATGCTACATTATTAATATTCTCCAAATCCATCTGTGGATTCTGAGGTTTAGAATCCCTTTAAATCCTTACAAAGATTTGTAAGGATTTAAATCTTACAAAGATTTAGAGGTTAAAAGAAAGAACTATAGCAAGACTCATAGTATGATGCTACTTTAGATTACTTGTTTCTTCTGGAAGATGTTTCTAGTGTTTATACTTTTCCTCAGTACTTTGAGAATGCTTTTTAACAAGGTGAGCTGCAGTTTCAATCAGCATAGAAAATGTGCTAGATTGTTTTTTCTCTACATTCCCTGCTGTTTATGCACAGATATAGCAAGAGTTTTGATGTAGAACACAAACATTTCCATCCCACATGAGTTGGATGAATTGATTTTAAGATGAATCTTGTAGGTGGATGTCTATATTAGAGGGGCAGTGGAAAAGTGTGGAGGAGATCCAAAGCTTCACTCTTATTTCTCTTACGCAAACCGCAAAGCACCTTAAGGGCTGCTGTTAGCATCTAATGTATCTGGATTATATTTCAGGAATTTTTCATTGGGCATCTTGAGCAGGACAGATAATCAAATCTGAGAGGATGACTTGTGATTAGGGCTCCACCCCACTTACATATTTGTAGTCCGTTTTAGTCTGCATGAAATATGGTGTGGTATTCCTGACTGGTTGTGCTGTATTGCTTTCTGGTTCAGCATGTAATCTTTCAACCAAGCCTGGCTTTAATACTCATCTTTACACTGATGGCGTTCTGTTGAGAGTTGCTAAAGGCATAATTTTGGCAGCAGGCTCTGGTGATTGTTTACCACTTATTATCTCATTGGAGTTAACAGGTTTCATTACTGAGAGTCTAATTTCCACAGCTCTCCTGTGGTTTAGGTACTCACTGATAATTCTGTGTTGGCACCAATTATTCATTTGTGTTGAAAATGTATAGAAAAGTCTGTGTACACGCTGACCGATATGTATTTTAAGTATATCACCCTTTATTTCATTTGAATACAAAATGCAAGTCTTTAAATAGTAGAGGTGTAAAGATAAATCCTGCTTACTGAAAGATGTGATACAATAAAAAAATTACGTTAACAAATTTTTTTTAAAAACTAAGAATACCTTATTTTTATTTCTATTTTTACTTTTTGAGTTGGAGTTTGAAAATCCCTCACTTGTACATAAAATCCATAGCTGTTGTAGAATAATCAAAGTTAGGTTTGGCTGGTCTCTTGCTGTCTTTATGAATGTCTAATACAAAAGTGGACCTTTTGTCAGTCAGGATTTGAAAATGACCTATTTTCTGACTAATTATCTCTTACTAATTATTTAAATATTTACTTTATTTTAAGCCGAGTGTAAGCTAGAGATGATCAAACACACACTCATAAAAAAATTAAATAATAGCATAATTGATGGTTTACAGTTACAAATGTCTTTTTTTCTGTCAGATGCCCAAGATGTTGCTAGATAAATTATTTAAATTGGACTTCTTCAATGCTTTTTGTAAGAATGTACTGTTGGGTAGAACTTAGTAGTTTACTGCTTCACAACAAAGCGGGCCGTAAACTACTTCCTGTTTTACCTCAAAATAAGAGTTTCACATGTGGATGTAACATGATGCCAGGCTGAAAGCACTCGCCTTCATATCCTGAGCCCATAATAACAGTTTAGATTTACCCTCAGGGCATTCCCAGAAAGCTTTGAGTTGCGGGCAGACAGAGCCCATGAATATTACTGGTATACAACATTAAAAGCTAGTAGTGTTGTTCAGATATGTTTTAAATCAATTTCATAAAATAATATATTGATAAGGCATTTTATTTTTCACTAGGATTATTTTTTTCAAATGTAAAAATAATTTGAATTTTGTAGGCCTTAAATGCTTTCAGTAATTTTGTAGTCCTTTGTCACTTAATTTCTGGTGAATATGTGATTCTTGTATGATTTGAATTGTTGACATGCATTCAAAATGGGTTATAATGAGACTATTTTTTCTTTTTCTCAAATGTATAGATAAAGACCATGCATATTGCATAGTTTGATTGCCAGTGTGGAGTATAGGAAGTTTTTAGGAGAAATATTGATCTAATAATTACTACCAAAGCTAGATCAATCTACAATAAACCTTTCATAAATGGCTTAAATCTCATAGTTTAAAGAGATTCACTAAATCCATTGTTGGAAATGAGAAACCAAGGGAAACATTGTACAGCATTTTGCAGTTTCATGTTAGGACAATTTTAAAGTTGTCAAAACATAGACAGAGCTACAACCCACTGGCCAGCACTGCACATTCCAAATAAACTTTACTAAACATTACTTTGTGTAGAAGAAAATGACATTGCTATTGTTGAGTTTGAATTTCTGGACTTGAAAGTAAAAGATACCTGGTTTACAGTTGATATGATGTGAGCTTGGGTGGTCTTAAATATCAGTGAGCTGATATCAGCTGATGCTTGTTCATAAATAATTCAGCTTTTGGCACTAAGCTGTCCAGGCCTTTTTAATGCCAGTTTATCTTGCACGTTACGACACAATGAACAAAATATCTGTACATACATTCATCAGCCCACATCCCACAACAAGGGACCAATCTGGTCAGCCATGAGCGTGTCTTGTCCTGCTGAGAAACTGTGGCTGCATTCCCGGTTCCCTGTTCAGGTTCCCCCCTACCGTCTTCTCAGGTACAGAACATCCCTTGATCCACTCAGTGGAAGCAATTAGAGGATCCTGCTGTGTCCTGTTAAGCTTAACTATTTATCAAGGTACTGGATCTGATGTTTGTGAATTCATATACACTCAATGCCATCAAACAGTCATAATTGTATTGCTTACAAGCAAGAAAAAGTGAGAAAACTGGTTACATGACCACTTCATTGGTCGATGTGCTACTTGATTATCAATGTCATATTCTTACCTTAATCTGGTGTAAAAAAATGAAAAAAAAAAAAAGTTTTATGCTAAGAAAAATATTTATTTCAGAAATGTGGTCCTATTTTGTACAATCTGACAAGTGTGACCATGAAAGTCCTGCAGATAAACACAGTTCCTGATGTTTATACAGCCTTAATTCTATGAAACTATTTCAATAAATTAACACAGTTAAATTGGCCAACAAATTAATTGCATGGAATTTAAAGTATTTTAGCATAAAAAACATCAGTGTTACGTCAAAGAATAAACTATAAACCATTGCTGATCTGTCTCAGTAAAATTTACAAGTTTGTGACACTAATGTATTGGAGGGAGCTCAGGAACTTGAGAGGGATGATCAAAGACTTTTCCTGTCAATGGATCTTCCAGACACTCTGAATATCACTTCTAAATCCATCCTCTAACTTGTAGTCACAGTGTCCTATAGGAAGTGTATCCCTCTCTCTTCCATTCATTGATGCTGCTTTATTGTGCAGCCCGCACTCTCCTCTTCCTCCTCCTCCTCCCACCCGCTTTACACTCTGTTGATCAGCTCAGGAAAGGGAAAAAGCTTGTGTGAAACCTGAGGATCACTTGCAGACCTAAGAAAGCAGAAGAAGCACACCCTCTCTGTTTTACCTCAAGGTAAGGCAATGCCTGAAGGAACAGATGATAGTTGCTTGATCTAAATGTCTTTACAGAGAATGATGCTAATCTCTGAGCTGAGGAAACCGAACAAAAAGCTCTGCAGTTGGAGCAGCTGAGTGATCAGTGGTGTTTGGATTTAACTTCTGTTTGTGTAATTGGACCTTCAGGGTGATGCATTCATGGCTCATTCAAGGCTGGGTGTCATTTGATCGTGTTTTATTTAGCATTGTTTTCATTCTTGATGTATTATTTCTCTTCCTTCTGATCATGTCAAACATATTTGCTGCTATTAATTAAAAATCGGATATTGTTAAGCAAGAAGTAAGCAAGAGGGTATTGCTTGCTTTATGTATGTCTTCTAGCCCAATGTGAAAACATTAAAATAAAAAATTATCTTCTTGGAGCTACAGCTCAGTACACATGAGATAAGGAATTATTTTTCTTAGAAAGGGCACACTGTAATGCTTTGCACTTTATTATGCTTGTGTATAACTGGAGGGTGAAGCATCCTAAAATTAGCATCTCTCCCAGTAGAGGCACATCTGGCTCTGGAGAATTTGTTGAAATGAGATTTTAACAATTTTGGGGAAAACCTAATGTTTTGATAAATCTTTACAAATCATAAACTGGCTTTAAGGAACCTTAAATAAAGGATGTAAAAGAATTGTGGACATGTTTGACTTGTTCACATATTGTAGGTTCTTGTCTAATTTTTGGAGTAGAAGTGAAACTGAACCTACTCCTTGTTTTGTATTTGTCGCTAGAACAAAATTTCATGGATTGCAAAAAGTGTGCCAAATCTGTTCAGAGAATAATCCAGTTCAGGTTTTATCAGTCTAAGCATTTTAGTTTCTGATGTAAAGATGATTAAATGCAAGCTGGACTCATTAAAACTGTGGAAAAGTTCTTACTTACAATTCTGACTATTTTGGCATCCAATAAAAACAAAAAATCAGATGCCAACTTTATCATCATTAGCAGCTCATGCTTTGCCAAACATTAAACTTTCACAGTGCTTACAAAAGCCAATGAAAAGTGACTCAAAAACATTAGCTGATCCTTTTTATGTTTTGCATGAGTAAAATAGAATAGAATAGTTTTTTATGATTATCCAGTTTCTTGTTGAAGTTCTGAACTGTAAAAGAGAATATATATATATATATATATATATAACTAGTAAATAGCCTTTTAGATTAGCACTAATTTAAAAAAAGTGCTCCAAAGTAAGGCTACACTGTATTAGGAAAACCCATGATATGCTTTGCATATTGATGAAAAAATTGTTGTGATAACAATTGTCAATGATTTAGGAATGACAGAAGTTATTTGTGTTAACATTTTCATGTTAAAAATGAAGTTACAAACAGATACTATCTTTAGCAGCAATGGCTAACTGTTAGCCAGATTTGCATATTCACCATGCTTAAAAATGGTCTAATATGGCTTCTGACTCAACTAATTTGAAAATACTCCTTTTTATTTTCCATAAATAGGAAATGTTTTATAAATCTTATACTGTATTCAAAAGAATTTTCTATTAGTCTGGAATTAGTGTTAACCCTTTAATTTAGCATTAACAAATGGGTCCAAAAGAGAGACCACTGGTTAACCATTAGCTTTGTGGGACAGACTTCATTTTGACAAAAGAATATCAGGCTTTTTTAATAATTCACGATATTAAGGTATGAGATCTTGTAACACCCGTGGTCTCAAAGCATAGTTAAAGTACCAGTACTATACCTGATAGATAAATCAGGTATAGTACTGGTACTTAAACTTATAACTATTTTTGGACACCACCTTGGTAGGAGCTGTTTGTGTTCTTATTAGCCGGTGTAAATGGGCAAACGTCTGATTAAGCTTTCTGATGATTACTTCTCTTGCAGAAAATTCACAGAAATCTGTTTGAATGCACTTTTGGCATTCTTTTTATATAAAGCTATGTATTTTTATTTTTTTTTCACTGATACATTAGTGAGCTGTGAGGCATGTGTTCACCAACCAAGGGAACCCAGTGGATGGAAGACCAGCTGCACTTGCGTAAAAACCATGGCTTCTCCAAGAAAGTCCTTCTTAATTGTTGGTTGGTGCGCCGCATCGTGACCTGGGCCTCTCCAAACCCTAAAGGTACCATAGCAACAAGCTAATCAAGATAAGAATGGCCATACAGATGTAAAAATGTGATAATTAACCTATTGCAGTTTTGTGTTCTTGGATTTTTCTGTAGAACATCAAATCACAGAAATTTGCCAATTTATTGATGTTTTGTCAGAGCAAAACAAAAGAATCATACCTGGGGACAATGCTATTTGACAACACTGTTGGCTGGCATTAGCAAAGAAATCATTAGCATAAAGTAGTTAATTTATTAATGGACAATTTTAACATGAAATTAACAGCAACATAATTTCAAAGATCCAACAGCTAAATCTAAATAAAAAAAGTCTCTCTGCTTGTTGGATCGTAAAGGATCACCAGTGAAATATGACTAGAACTGATGGTGCCTTGAACAAGTCCTGTGAACAACTTTGGTTTGTATCTCATTCTGTATTGAGTCCTTGCCAGGATGTATAATCTCAACAGACCTCTGACATTTTTCTGCAGAAAGAGGTTATTATGAAGAAACCCTTCAGTACAGAAATAAAGCCTTTCTCTTTTATATATATAAAAAAGACATCTTTCCTGCTGTGGTATTGTTTTTAAAAGTCAATTTTATAAATTGATTTGTATTTAAACTTTAAATGGGTTGTTTAATTCACTGACAATTGTAGATGCATTACTTTTTAAGCATACAAATCAAATTGTTACCCTAGTGTTAAACCCAAAAAGATTTCATTGATGTATGTAGATATATTTCTCTCCCAAAAAAATAGCAATTTTTCTTTCTACTTTAACTTTATTGCTGGCCGCTAGTGTAGTCAGAAAAAGAAATAGATAGTTGGAGAAGCCAGTTTTGTCCTCATCAATGTAGTCGCTTCCTTGGATTTGCTGTCTCAGCTGCATTTCTGACATTATCATAAAATGTGGAGACAGATGTTCTCCAATACTGTTGTGCCTTGTCAATTGTTATGATAAACGAGTTGAGTTTGGCTTTAATTTAGCATGCTAATAGACTGTGATGAATATTACTGCAGGGAATCCTAAAGCACATCTGTGATTATTTGTTTCCCTACAGAGGAAGAAAAATGACAAAGCCATTTTCTTGTCTTGATTATTTGTAGTTGGTGCTGATTAAGATTATGTCAACAGGGCAGGTGCAGTTTGTAGACCACATAATCAACATTTTCTTGTGTGTAGCTGTGCGGTTGTCATTTGAATCTATATTTCTGTTTATATTAGACAGGCACCTGGAACTGCAGCAGGGTCCAGGTGTTGCTGCTAGCTTCGTTGATATTAGACTTTCTTTTCTTTCTTATGGGAAATTAATTCTTCTATCCCAAAGCAGGCTGCTTTTCTTTGACTGTGCTATGCTGTTGTAGTTATAGGTAGCTGCAAGAAACTGTGACAAACCACTGCAACTTTTGTCAAAGGTATTCATACCTTTTAAAATCTACAACATTTTGTCACATTACAGTACTGCCATAATGCATTTTATTGTGCTTAATGACTAACCCAACACAGAGGCAAATAAGTGTGAAGGAGAAGGAAAATAATACTTATTTTTTTTCTGCAGTTTTTATTTTGAAGTTAGCAATTTTAATTGTGGTGTGTACATTTATTTTTATAAATAAATTTGTATTTGTAGAAAATGTATTAAACATTTTTCTTATTATTTTCAACTTTAGTGTTCATAATATTCACTATTTTGTGTTGATCTATTCAAAGAAACCAACATTTATGTTTGTAATTCAAAGATTTAAGTGGTACAAACACTTTTTAAGGCATTTTATTTTTCCACAGGTCACTGTGAAATCATTGCATAGTTAATTTTCTTCTCCAGTTTTCCATGTAATAGAGACATGTTTTTGAGTTGCACCTCACCATTTTCCCGGTTGTTCGCACAACATATGGGTCTCTTGTCTCTTCTCATTAGGTGGTGTCTTATATTAATGATCTCTTCCCTCCTGTGTCGCTCAAAATAACCTCTCAGCAGGCAAATGATCATGCTATAAACCTGCCAGGTGGCAGTAGTACCCTCTGGATGTTCAGGCTCCTGAACATGGCCATGCTCAATAGAGCGTCAAGGAATAAGCAAACCCCATGTTGTTTTCTCGTGCTTGAAGAGGAGATTTAATGAATCACTGCTGTCACTTCAATGCAGGCTTGCATAACAACTGTAATATTTTGGGTTAAAGACTGTCTTAATTCTGATATTCATGTGTGACATCACAAGAACTGTATAATTATTAGTATACAGAACTGTATACTTATTAGTATACAGTTCTTGCCAGGACTGTATACTGCCAAGAATACAGATAAGGATACTTATCCTTATTTGGATAAGTATTCTTATCCAAATAAGGATACTATTCTGCATAATTTTTGGTTATTAGTTAACCAAAATTTTTTTCTTTTCATTTGAAATGAATCAGTTGCACAGTACAGTTCAGTGCATTGGTGATTAAAACTGATAAAAATAGTTTTTCAATGTTAGACATTTTGCATATATATGTGTATTTCTGTGAAGAATTATTAAATAAAATGCAATTAATTTATTCAAATTTATTCAAATGCAATGAAAGATAATAGGAAAAACAACAACTTTCAACTTGTTTTAGTCCAGATTACTTCAATGAACTTACTGTGATGATAGGGCAGGTTAAATTACTTTGCATTCTGGCTGAATTGAAGTTGCTTTAAGATATAGCAGTGCTTGAAATAATTGTTTTCCTCAACTTGAAAATATTGAAAAGTGATTTCAATAGTGCTATTGATATTTTAACCCATTAAACCATTTATCAAGTCATTAAGAACTTGAGATTTTTTTTTTACATGGAGTGACGTGTCATAAGGCAAAAATGACAAATAAGTGGCTCAGGGATCAATATTTACATTTTTATGGTCTGAAGACTTTCCACATCTTGAAAGCGTAAAGAAACTGTGGTTTGTCCCAAAAAAAAACAGTTGCACAACCAAACCCAGACCTGTAAAAAATGTTCCCTGGGCAAACTGCAGAAGTCTCAAAATGGAAAGGTCAACACTATGAATATTTATTCTTTACAGAAACATTTCAAGATTAAAGCCTGTGAAATTATTATGGAGCTTCGTTATTCCATAGAACCTTCTAGAAAAGATTCAGCTGTTATAAACCTGCAAATCTTGTGAAAAATAATGTTTCGGTATGACTGTATGCTTGAGACTCTTTCATTGCCAGCAGTGGTATTTATACATTCATGCTTATAATCTCAGCTGCCAGGAGATGGCAGCAGAGCACATGTAATTTTGCCAGTAGCTGCATTCAGAATTGATTGCGAGCCTAATTTACTAATTTAACTCATAAAGGATCATATAGTGTAATTGTTATACATGTCTGCAATTTGCTGCAGAAGCACACACATAAAAACAGAATTTAAAACTCACTAAGTATGCACTAGGTGTATGTTTGTGTCCACATAGAATGACTGGATAGAATATCAATATCATTGCTGTGCAACAAAATTTAATTCACCAGCTCTGCAGGATGAGACCCACCCCAATATCATAACAGCCCCTCCAACAGTCTGGTTCTGAAACTGTCATAAATTTTCTAAGTCGCTGCACTGCACCAGTAACTCGGTGGCTCTAAAAGCTCCCCCTGTTGCAGTGAATAGTGATTCAGCCTGGATTTTTAATATGAAGATCAGGAGATGCAAATAAGGATACTATTCTGCATTCTGCTATGCCTGGACATCCATAACAAAGGACCATTAGCTTTGATTCATGGTACTTATCAACTGCTTTATGGAGCATTCAACATAGTAAAACATGGTTTACTTAACATGCTTTAAAACATTTATTTAACCTGAAATTTCTTAATCCCACTTTTTTAATATAGCTTTTTCACCTTTTAAACAATGTGGCCAGTATTACACAGATCAATAAAACACTTCAGACATGCAGGCTTTGACACGCTGTTCTGCAGACACAGAGTATATGCAGGCTGTAGTTCACTGTGGAGCAGTGTGCTGCAGAATACGTTCACCTTCAGGCTGCGGCTGAGGGTCGTGTCCTTCAGGGAGCAGGGGGAATGGGCAAATTGATTTATTTCTGCTTCAACCAATTTGAGGCTAATGAATCCACATGAAAAAGTACATGTGGTACTCTAATATCTTCAGCATTGTCCAATTTAAATCCCACAGTTACCTGAGAATAAGTTGAAATGAACTGCGGAGAATTTACAGTCCCATCCAGAAGTTGAAATATCAGTTGCCTACAAGAC
This sequence comes from Brachyrhaphis roseni, assembly GCA_903066815.1. Taxonomy (NCBI): domain Eukaryota; kingdom Metazoa; phylum Chordata; class Actinopteri; order Cyprinodontiformes; family Poeciliidae; genus Brachyrhaphis; species Brachyrhaphis roseni. The sequence continues at coordinate 56,654 of CAEFZY010013115.1, forward strand.
CCTTGAACCTTGAGATCCAATACTACATTATGCAGAGCCTGTAAGCCTTTATTAAAAGACTCCTGGGAAGTTTGTCCTTGATTAGCATATTTATGCCCACTGACACAGTGGGAGTGAGGGAGACCCACAAACCGCAAAAGCAAATCTCTTGCCGCAGGGAAGCAACATTTTTCCATTTTAATCTTTTTCCCACTTGGTCAAGAGTCCAGTCCTCTGTAGGGCCAAGGTGGAAATTGAAAGAGGCAATGATGGATTGGAGGAGAAGTTGAGGCAGCATGCAGCCTCTCAGTTTGGAGTGCAGGAGAAAGAGAGCGATTGCCAGGGGGGACCGCTAGCAGGCCGAGACGCACATGTCAGGCTGTTGTCATTTGATTCATGCGTTGGGAAAAATTACATCTGGGGAAAGAGTGAAGGGAATCCAAAGGTGATACTTTTTCTCTGACATTGGTGTTATTTATAGAGCAGGCTTATGCAGTTAATAGTCAGAGATAAGTTGTTACAGCAATGAGGAAAAGAAATAGTTGTTGAAATACCGTCTCTGCATTCTCGTATCCAGAGATGCATAAATATCAATCAACTGATCCGCCATTGTTTCAAAACCAATTTCTAACAACCGTTCAGACTTAAGTTTAGACTTATAAAACCTAGTCTTATTTCTTTGAATAGCTCCAAAACAAACTTTATTTTTTGTTGAATTGCAAAAGGTAGCTTAAAGAAGGAAGGCAATTTTTGAATTTATTTATTTTGGTTTAATTTATAAAATTAGAAATATTTGGCATTTATTATGGGTTATTTTAGAAAAGAATTACTAGCAGTGGTTTGATTCTGCTGATACACTTTCTTAAAACTTAAATGAACAGCTTTTAGAAGCTACAAAATTCAGGATTCAAGAAGGACTTCCAACAAAGTTGCACATGAATGAGCCCTCTGATTCTTTACTGGCATCACCTTCAACCTTCATGTTTCTGTAGATAAATGGGGATTAGCAACTAACAGCCAGGGATTAGCAGGGAATGGGCAACTATTTGCTTTGTTTGGCTCCTTAACTAGCATGTTGACAGATGAAAAGTCTCACACTTTATCCTGTCGATTGAGTTTAGAAACTGAGATGCTTCTCTTTTCAACACAAAGACAGTCCACTGGCATTGGCTGAAACCAATCTGGGTCTTTTTGTCCAGGTCATTTGAGGAGCTCACTGTTCATCATTAAAGATGCATTTCCTGCCACACGCTGCTCATTTTGCACAAACCTGCTTTTGTTCAATTCAAAGAGTGGGCAATTAGTGCTTTGTAGGTTCTAAATGAAGTGGAACAACACAAAATCTTCTGAGACATGAAAGTTCTACATCTATTTAGAGTCCGCAAGAATCTAGGGGAAGTTGGTACTAGGCTAAATCTCATTAATCATCAGCTGCTTCAGCAAAACTGAATATAAATTTTGTGACTTTCTTTTCCACATTTCTACAGGTTATAGTCTTTTGCCGGTAACCTACTTCAGTCAACTTTTTGTAGCGCCGTCCTGGGCCATCTATAAATAGACTCTCCTGATTAGTTCCAGGCACAGTGAAACCATGCAAGACTTTGGTTGCTGCAGGGCAAAACTGACTTTCGTCTCCATGTATCACTCTGCTGTAAAACACCTGTCGCTGTTACGGCCTAATTTATCTCCCTTGCTCTGGTCAGGCACCAGCGCAGCAGCAGGCCCAGGTTCACCACCAGGCCTCAGAGAGCAGGTTGCTTCCCTCTCCAACCTGGTCATCCCCCCACCCCCTGAGATGGTGTATATTAAGGACTGATGTATTTAATGTGCAACACTGTTGATGAGTATCCCTGGCCAACAGTAATTAGGTATTTCAGGATGAGGGTTAGGTGATCTGCTCTAAATATCGTATGACTGTTGCGTGGGATACAATTACAAGCTGAATCACACCCACACGTTTAGCTGAGCATACGTGATCCCATGATTAGTGGTGCATCCTGCTACAGCTCATTTATAATTCCATGTCGGTTTTTACTGCTCTCGTTTGGAGTACACAACATGTTATCTCCTTCACATCAGAAAATGAGTTAAAAGGCTGCTGCAATGGCGGTCCATGCATCACATGTAAAGTAACTAAGCAAAACTATTAATATGGAACTTTTTTTTTTTTTTTTTGCGGACTCTAGTGTCCCTTATTTGATAGTAGGCTGACAGGAAGGGGGTAATGAGAGGGGGGAAGACATGCTGCAAATATCGTCGGGTCCGCGAGTCGAACCCGCGACGGCTGCGTCGAGGACTCAAGGCCTCCAAATGTGGGTCGCGCTAACCCCTACGCCACCACAGCACGCCCCAATATGGAACATTTTAAGATAAAAATCACTAAGTGCTTTAACAACCAGGTAATATAAACCCAAGATGCATGAAACATAAGCAGATTTATAAAGTTGTTTTTAGATTACTTTTAAAGTAAGCCACTGAGTCTGTTGATGTCTGACAGAGATTTTATGTTTAAGTGTGAGATTTTTGTTAGTTGTAAGCAAAACTGCCAGATTTGTTTGAGAAAAGATTAAATTATTCTGAATAAGTACCACAGATAATTGTTATTTTATTCATTAACACTGCTCTAACAGTATGAATTGCTCCACTAGCTGTTGTATAGTTTCTAAAACCAACATGGTCTCAGTAAAATGAATTGATTTTGGTTTTAAATGAAGTCCTAAATGCAATCATACTGAGGTTAAAATATTAATATGATATTGATTTTTTTTTTTTTCTGAAAGAGGAGCCTTTGTTTTATTATATCAGTTCATGCTCTTCGTCCTGTACTCTGATCTCAAAACATCAGATTAAGTATAAATTTTTTATTGTTTCAGTGTTGTGTGCCGGTATCCTGCAGTAGAAAATTTGATGTTCCCATCTCCATGTTGACCACTGCAACAGAGAAAGACATGAGAGGCATTACGTCTTACAGTGAAAAGAATAGAAGACTTAAAGGACGACATTTGAGACAATGGAGAGGATGGGAGGAAGGGTCAAATAAATAGGAGGAGTGGGCGGATTGGATAATGAAAGAGCACACAGTGTAAAAAGAGACAGATGGCTGAAGGTGAATGCTCTGTCCAAAGTGAGACAGGAAAGTGACATTTTAAGGGGGGAAATTGGATGATTCCCAAATTCCTATTGACTGAAAACTTGGCATGCAGTAGGTTAATGCATTCCAACCCTGGTCATCAAGGCACACTGCTCTGCATGTTCCAGATGTTTTCCTGCTTTAACACACCTGATTCAGATGATTACAGTTCAGTAAAATCCTGTTAAACTCCCATCAATTGAAATTGGGTGTGAAGAAGCAGGGAATCGCCTCAGACATGCAGGGCAGTGTGCCTTGAGGATCAAGGTTGGGTTGCAGGACATGATCAAGTGAAGTTCTTGTTGTATAAATGTCTTCACTAGATCCCTTTCAGATTCTGTACTTTAGCTGTAGAAACTTTTTTTTTTTTACTTTCCACTTGTTCATCTTCACCATTTTCAAAGACTCTTCAGATTCACATAAAACATAGCAGTTTTCCATTAATGCAGCGACACATTAAGGACGTCCTCTGTTTCTGCTCTGTTAACGCCACCTATCCCATTTTCTTTCACTTGAGGGGGGAACCAGGAGCGCCGGTGCTCCCAGCAGGCGAGGCCCATCTTTCTCAAGTAACCATTGTGGCTTGTGCATTTCGGTCTGTAGCAGAAGCACGCCTTGTTGAAATTAGGTCAACAGACCACACCAGGCCTGCTGCGGGACACCAAACAAAATGAGGTCATGGAAAAGAGACGATTCCCTGTTGGCCTGCGTAGCTTTTTAGCATGGCACAATATATTCTTTGTTATGACAGTTAAGTCCATCTCAACACTAACACGACGGCTCAGCAGAATAAATAGCCTACGAGTTCTCTTTGTGTTTGACATTGTTAGACCTCTTAAAATAACAGTAGGTATTATAGAATACTAATACTTCCTCATTATACCCAGAGTAAAGTACACAATCCAGGAGTTAAGTCTCTAAACATCTCTTCATTGATCGAAGAGCTGTGTTACACATGAAAACCTTTGCATATCACAGTGAAACTGAAATTGCTAATGCTGTTTACAAGACATGGTGTTATAACAGCTAAATGCGTGTTTGGTAGCACATTAGCCCACCACATATCTAAGCATTTCCTTCTAATTCTTAAGAGTGTTACTGGCAGTACACTCCTACAGATGAATTTCGAACATGATGGCCCCCAGTAATTATAGCACTAATGATCATTTGTACTGCATGGTGGCTGGTGTAATTTGACCATTCCCTTGGCGGCAACTAAGTTATTTTATTTTTCTCATTTTGAAGGCAGTCATTCAGTAAATAGCCCCGTGGATGAGAAATTACAGTTTTGCCCTAACGTGACAAAAGGGTTCAAAGAAAGTACTTTGAAAGCGGCTGCAGTGATTTAAAAGTTTGTTGATGGGATGTGTGTCTTACTACAACTGGGAGCCGCAATCCAAATTAGGGTTACTTTTTTCTTTTTTTGAGACTAGATAGTATGAACAGCAGCTGCACGGCTTCCAGCTATAAATTAGATCATCAAACAAATAAGGAAATGTCTGACCCATTTCTCCTTCGGCGCTAATATGGTAGCCTGCAAGTAAATAAGCTGCAATATTACCCTTTAATCAGATATTAGCCTCTCTCACTACCAATTCCCTCTACATACCTAAGAGCATGCATACATTATTAGAGCAAATGGCTCACTATGCCTAAAGTAGCAGCAGAACACTAGTGCTGCTTAGCTGCAGATGTTAAAGTGATGGACGAAAACAAGTCGAGTCAGCTTTATGTTTCAAGAAAGGATCAAATTGATTTGTTGGGAGTTAAGTGTTCCTCTTGGTAGAGGTGCGGCAGACACTATTTACAGTCTGTTACACCCACCTCAGGGCTCATGCTTATCTATAAATAGCCACAGATGGGTACAGGGCCACATCTGGCAGAGAGAGGCTGCGGGCCACCATTTTACAGACGTGTCATGCAATCAGAAATGTTTACTTCCTTCACACTTACTCAGGCAATTCTACTATTTAACACTATGCAGATAAAACTATTGCAAGCAAGACATATTACTATGGCAAACCTAATTAATCGGCCTGGTCTTTGTTTTTATGTTCCCCAAAAACTTGCATAGCTAATCAACTGTAGTTTGACTATTTTGCTCTACTGCTATGCTAAAAATAACAGTACGTTTAAAAATTGAGCTAATATCAAAACTCATGTAGCTTATATTTTCATACTCATTACTATTTTATCACTCCACAGAAAGTAAGGAAAAATGCAGGGTCTTCTGAAGAAGACTTCTCGAAGAATGCACTCTTCCCTTACATATTATGGGCTGTGACGCTCCTACAATTTTGAACGTTTTGAAGAAAACATAAATGGTGATATTGTTTGTTGTAGTGGTGGCAGAAGTTAAGAGTAAATAGCAGTACTGGTCACAGTGATATCGTGCCAGTGATCACTCCCAAGCTCTTGGCACAGTTGCTGTGTTCATTGCATTGCACCACACCTGTAGGTGGAACAAATACAGTATAGCTTAAGCAAGAAGCTAACAAACTGGCCACAATCATATCAATAAGTAAAGCAATACAATAAGTCCCTTGTTCAAAGAAAATTTCGAACAGTTATTCCTAATACTTGTTGATGCAATGGCTTAAAAAAATAAGTTCTCATTTGTGTTTGTAGGAGCTACTATGTGTTAAGTTTACATAGCGTCATTTGTTTTGGATATAGCATTTGAAAATCCTTTTATTTTATTTTTAAGGGTGCTAACATTAAAAATAAAAGGCACAGCTCCTTATTTCTGTGTAATGTAAGTTTTATCATGTGTACCACTCCTCAAGGGTTGCAAAAAGAGAGGAGAATGATTTGAAAAACATGCACAAAACATTTTCTTGTTTGCTCATAGATGCTAACACAAGATGTGACATTTTGGTTCTTTTCATTTGGTGAAAGAAAAATCTGTTGAAACTTTAAATAGAAAATATATAATTCACTCTCTTTGGTTCTACAATATCTCTAACTTCAGCGCCATCACAAAGCGTAAACAACTGTTGAGTTTGAAGGAGTTAATGAAATAACATCTTGATTTTTGTCCATTCTTGAACGAATTAACTATTCCAGACATGCACTTATTGATAATTTCATTGAAAAAAACAAACATCAAGTTGCAGTGGAAAATGTTTTTGTTCTTCAAAGCAACATGTGAGGGGGTTTATTCTGTTATTTTTTCCAAAGTGGAGAAAAAAATAACTCCTTTCTTCTCTTGCAGCGTAAAGTAATTTTCTCTCTGCATTAGAACACTGTGTGCAGCTCCTTTTGCTCTGGGCTGGTTAATTATAAAAGGGACCATTCACCAAATTCTAGTTGTTCCCTGGAGACCTCCAGACTTTGATTATTAAGCAAGGTTGTTTCACCACCCTTACTGTAAATATTAAGAACACATTTATACCTCAGATGGGGCTGAACACTGTAGTGTGTGAAGTAAAAAGCAGATGTGTATGTACACATCTAAAGAAACTATGTACAAGTGTCGACATATCTCAAAGATTAAATATTTTTAAAATGTTTGACAATACCGTAGTTAGATTTGATGTTTTAGTAAAAAAAATTCAGGTTTGAGTTTTGTCATGCAAGTTTCCAGTGACAAGTGTCATAGATATGGATGTAATAACCAGTAATATGTGATTTATAAACAAGAACAGGGTGAAAATGTTTGAAATTATTCATTTATTTAATCACTCAAAATCACGCAAAAATTACTGTTATGGCAACACGGCATCCACATTTTATTTAAATTTATAAAAACTCAACAACCTGCAGCAATTTTACTGTTTTTACATCTGTAATAATTGTTTCTGAAATACAGTCTATTGTTACAACTTATAGAGCCCTTCAAATTTCCTGGCAGCTGGCCTTTCAAGCCAAGTCTGTGAATTTATATTAGGGTTGAGGCCATTGCAGTAGCTTAATTGTTTCCATTCATAAATTGGTTTTGATTTCTGCATGAAACTGGTCAAGCATCCATTAGTCTTCAAAATGCAATTTTACCATTTAGTTTGAGGTGCTGCTCCCTTATCATTTACTGTGGAGTGTATCTGTATCGCCAGTAGGTTAACATAGCATAGTGTTGCTACCACAAGGCCTGATCTACTAAAAAGCTTAAAGAAAGCATTAGTTGTTCAGCCTTTGTAAGACCTTTGCCAAAATTGTAATATGTGAAATGTTCAATATTTTTTGCAAAAAGAAAAAAGAAAAAAGAATGGAATCCTGAATATGTTGATGATCATTTGGTCATTTAGAGGAAATTTGTCAATAAGAAATGTATTTTATTCCCACACTTCTTAAGAAAATGTTAAGAGACACATAAATAAAAATAAGAAAAAGATGAGTCGACTATTGAGGTGTTGCTGTGAAGCAGTAAACCTTCAGCTTTGTTCTCTTTTCTCCTCTCCGTCAAGGCTCGAGGCTGCGTCTGCTACATTATTAGAGAGTCATCCTAAAGGTGGCCTTGGTGAGTTTGCTCCAGCAGACAATAGTTCTTATCAATGATTTAGAGTTTCAGGATTAATGTTCTCACTCGAGCCTAATGTCCAATCTATCCTGTGCTTCAGCGACTCCAAGCTTTGCAGGAAATCTGTTGTTAAAGGCCATACAAGGAGGAAAATGTCGCTATAAACAAAAGCTGCTTGGAGCATGCAGTCCTTCACCAAGGCCAGTGCCTTGTCTTCCAGTTTTAGAGACTGATCTGAATCTAAACCAAAATGTAATTGGTTCTGCTTGCTCCACCTCTGCACCTCTCCCCCTCCTCTCTCCTTCTCCCAGCTGTGAAATGTGGTTCGGGGCTGAAGCTTTTTTTTTCTTTTTCTGTGTTATCTTGCTGACAAACACACAAACACCTCTGACAACACATCTCTTCCTTGCTATGCAGCAAGGGGAAGATGCAGTACTTTCCTGGCTGTTGTACCAATATGAATTCTGTGCATGTACAGTTGTACTTTTACAGGTGTTCATCCACATAAGACCATTTTCATAACAAAAAGGCTCTGTTTTGCCCCACATTCAAAGCTCTGGTGAGTTTAAGTAAGACCAATTCACTTCTAATCAGTTCTGTCACATAACAAACTCCATTATAAAACCATGAAATTATTTGCTTTTCTTTACTTAAAAGTATGAAGATATGAAACATGTTAATTCAGTCCTAAAAGACAGAAGTATTTTCTTCTTGAAAAGCAAAATTGAGTTCAACCCCCCTGAGCAGTTTCCTTGGCCAGAATATCAAGATCAATGCCCTAGAAAATCTTTGATTTTATTCACATCCTATATTTGGACACGTTTTCACTTAATTCCACACACGCAGCAACATTTTGAACTTTCCTGGGCTGTAAATAAAAATACTGAGATTAAGCTGTTTTCCTATGCATCATAATTGATTATGCTGTCAGTGAAGGGCAAACCTAATGCATCATCCTCATTTCAGATAAGAGCAGAAGCAGTAGCAGCAGCATAAAGCTCTTAAATTTAAATGTCATTTGCCTTTACCTGGTGTCCTTTTCGCCCCATTGTGTCTCTGAATGTCCTTTGAAATTACAAATGTTTCTCTTTTTAGTTTGCAAATCTAAAGAGGTGGTGGGCATCAGTCCTGTAAACGAGGTGCTTGCAGTTTTAGGATCACTGTAAACATGCGCAGTCAGAATGAGTGAGATTGTTAAAAGGAGGTTGAAGTTTATTAGTTCGTCAATTAATTATTGCAAGTTTTCTCACTTTTTAAAAAAAAGTTTTTTCTTAAATTCTTTTGTTTGCACCACCTTGGTATTAAACAAATCCCACCAAGTAAAATGTAAGATTGGTACAGCAGTATTTTTTTGAATGCTGAAAAGCCGGTGTAACTTTCTGTAAAACTGAGAATTGTTCTAGGTGCTCTTCACTTGTAAATAATGTAGGAGATGCAGTCATCTCTCATTTACACCTTGGTTTCTCTTCTTGCTATACACCTAATCTAAGTAACACTGACAGAAGATCACCTCACAGAGGAAAGAAAGACTGAAGGTTTGTGATCCAATTACTTCACCCTGTGCTACTGTGGCTAGGTTTCCTCAACAGTTTATTCAAAACCTCTGCAGCATTGTTTGTACTTGAGCAGGGGTGTCAAACTCCAGTCCTCAAGGGCCGCTGCGCTGCAGTTTTAAGATGTGCCAGAGCCTTGCTAATGGCCAAATTATTCTATTCAGGTGTGCTGCAGCAGAGGCACATCTAAAAGTTGCAGGGCAGTGGCCCTCCAGGACTGGAGTTTGATACCTGTGTGCTAGAGATTTGGATAACTAAACTTTGTTCTAGAGCGGGGCTTCTGTTGTGTTGAACACTAATATTTGGATTTGGTATTACATACTTGATATCATCATTCACCAGCATCTTTTCCTGATCAAATCCCTTAAACAAACCCAGACATTTAACCTCTAATCGTCCCTTTCAGATCATTCTTTAATCTGTGATCCATGTGTTTTTGTTTTTGCTTGTTTTTTGCACTTTGTTTCTTTTACCCCGATAAAGAATGGGGGTAGAAGTTATTACTATGCTCAGAAGATGCCCACTACATCTCCGTGTGATGTAGTGTTAAGTGACTGCAGAAGTAGAGAAAGTACATGGTGTGCACAGAGCAGAGGCACATTATGATCCACCAGAGTCCATCTGATCTGTTGCTCTGCAGATAACATGTTAGTAATACAAACAACTTTCTTTGTATTTTAGGGACTGAGCGGATTTGAAAAGTTTGCATGGGGATCATTAGGCAACGTGTTTTTCTTTCTGCATTGCTAAATGCAATGAGTTGTAAGTCTTTGTTTCTGCACGCTCTGCAACATGCTGTGAAAGTACACACGAGTCATCCTTTTGACCGGTCAACTTCTGTGATGTTAAAGAACAAAGTGATCTATAAATTTGGATTTTTTTTTTTCTGTTTATTTCAGAACGAGGATCTCAAAAGATCTCTGTGTTATTGGTGAGATATTACATAAAAGGCAAACCTTGGGTGGTAATGACCATTCACACTCGCAAGAGTTATTATCCAACACCAGACACCAACCAAAGGGTGGTCATTGGTTTCTTTCTTATTTTTATTTGCATACACTGTTAACAGAAAGTTAGGAATATTTGGAGTTTGGGTAAAACAAAAGCTAATAGCGGCTGCCACATCAGTTACAGTTTGATGACGACATCTCATGCTGTTTGCAAGTCTTATTTTTTGCTGAGGCATTTCATCCCACTCAGGTCACTGAGGTTTTTGGGATCCAAAGCTACAAGCAGCTTTGTATTAAATAGACAATACAAGTCTAGTCAGCATACTTATTTGTGGTAATAAACACAAATAAGTGTTTATTACATACTTGGGCCAATTTTTCTGTCTGCTTGAAATCTTTGTTGGTGCTAAGTCTTACCTAAATTGTGGTCTCCTAAAATGTACACATAGCTAGTAGAACAATAAAGAGCATAAGGCTTACAGAAGGAGGGATAGCAGAGTGTTGAATCTTAAAAGAATCCTCAGTAAGCCTTAAAGCACAATCCAAAGGAGTTTAATTTTGACTGCCCAGTATTTTGAAAAGTATGAAAAGAAATGGAACAAAGGTGAAAGTGGTTTCAGTGTTTCTGCACATTTTAAGAGCCTTAGGGTTTGTACTCAACAAAAGAAAATTTGCTGGTTGATATTGCACATCTAACCCTTGCAAGCCCTACTGGCAAGTATGCTGAGTTCACAGTGTGTATAATCGAAAAATGTGATCCCAACAGTGACTGAGAATTGGGCATTAAGCCTCGCAGTGCAAAAAGTAGCTTTTGTCAGCAGCCAGTAATATAAGACCTAATGCCCCTTGGAAAAGAGCAGGAAGTAAATTTTGCCAGTTCAAAGCCAATCAAAATGCCAGCAGGAGGAAATAAAGCATTCATCTTTAAAGAGGTGTCTTATCGTGTTCTGGGCTGAAATTTCTCTGAATGGAAGAGTTTTCCAGTCAGACTCCTTTTTTTTTTTTTTGTAAAGCTCTGTGTGAGGGGACACAAAGTACAAAGCAAGTCACCGTTATCTGCGTGTCGTTCAAGGGCCTTCATCTCCCCAAATAGCCCTGGAAGATATCACAGTTAAAGATAAAGTGTCTGCTGTGAGTCTGAGTAGTAATGACAGAGATATACAGCGGCATGTTCTCACTGGAACAAGGTGGAGATAGCATTTCAGGTTTCAGGTGCCATTCTGAGTATCCCATCAGCAGATTTATAATGAAGGGGATTACATTAGGTTCCCATAATGACCTTTTTAAAAGCAAACTCAAGTCTAAAAGAATGGTCATGAATGCCAATGAAGACGGATCGCTGTAAATATCTTTACAAGCATACGGGTAAAGCAATTTTTAAGCTGTCATACATTTATAACGATAATGTATCATTCTTAAAGCAGAATACATACAGTTAGTGTTTTTGTAAAGTTAATAGGAAAGTAAGGGGCATGTCATAAGCTTTTCACGGATGCCGAAAAGAGCAGTCAGGCTAACATTAGTACGCTGATGTCATAAGCAATTCATTACTGTCTTCAGATATCGACCAGGCTCTTATCTCCTGAAACATTCTGCATTTTCACTGCTGCTGTTAACCTTTTGTACAACAAAAGCTACAAATGGATGTGTTCAACATTTATAAATGACTTCAGGATTTCCTGGAGGTGAATTTATTCACATTAGCTGCCTTTCTTTAAATGAATTGTCACTATCCATTGGAGTGGCTTTAGGAAAACTCATTCATTTAAGTCTTGTATCTATTCTTGTTTTGATAAACTATCAGCGCTTTATTCTTCAACGCCAGTTCTTCATGTTTCACACACCTACAGCCTGATTAATGAAGATTGCAGTGGACCTTACGTTAATGGTTATGCTTTCATAGTTTTTGCATTAGGTTTGTGCGTCATCAGTTTCTCATTGACAAAATCAATAATGAGGATTATATTAAGTCCACCATACATGAGCAACCCAGCATGGATAAAAGGGAAAGACAGATAACATGGTTCCTGCAGTGAAATCCATATCCCAACTAGAACATTGGAGTCCATCCACTAAACCAAAACAAAAACCTCTTACTGTGTAAAACAGCATCACATTTGTAATTGTAATTTGTACATTATTAAGGAAAGGGAATGCTTTTGTTGTTTTGAACCTTTTGAAAAACATTATAAAAAGCCAAGATTGAAACTTGAGATTCTTAGACCAGACATCTTACTTTCTACAACTACATCTATGACTTGTTACTCCTGGATCCAAACTTTAAAAGTAATTTGTCATCTGATTTTCAGCATACATTTATTTTCTCATGAAGGTGGGAAGTGGGTTTGCTCAAGAATCAAGACATCCCCTCTGGTCTCATTGTGTTTAAACTTGGGACCATCAACACTTTGGCAGCTAAAACTTTCATCATGTTTTACTTCTCTTACTAAATAAATAGAAAACACCAGACTGAAAATGTGCTCCATGCACATTTTTTCATCGCTAGTATGTGCAGATCTTTGCCCTTAGCTTGACTGCAACAGTCTGTGTTCGGAGCACCTGAATTGTGTTTATTTTGTAATGAGGACAGGTTTATTTATACCCTGCAAACTTGATAACCTATGTGAAGCACCATCTGTTGAAACGTTCTATCAATATTAGATTCTTAGTCTGAATAGTCAACAGTAGGAACAGGATTTTACACTGTTTTTTATTTTCAAGAATGTCAAAGTGTCATGTTCCGTGTTCTCTGTGTGGTTATTTTTTATGTTTCTGTGTTTTTCTGTTATTTTCGAGTTTTCTGTGTAT
>CAEFZY010013117.1:0-14635 GCA_903066815.1 Brachyrhaphis roseni
CAGACCCATCAGAACCTAAAGAACCAGACATCAGTCTCTTCATCCCTCAATCATTTCCTGAGAACAAAAAATAATATAAATGGCAATTTAACAGAACAAATCATAAATATAGATTAATAGTAAATAAATAAATATTGTGAAGGGAAAATTAAAAACATTTGTTAGGATTGTGTAGGAAAAACATTGATCTTTTATTAATTCAGTGTTTTGTGGTCAATATAATTTCACCATTTTATTAATATGGGTTGCCAGTTTGGATCAGGTTCCTATTAAGCTATAAGAATGATGGAAACATGCTAACAAAAAGCCTCAGACCTGCAGCCAATAGGCGGTTCTAGACACAGGATAACAGAAGTGGCTCTTTGGCAACTTGTACAAGTTTATGTTGGGGGTGGTGACATGTTCACATCCACCTCAAGAATATGTAGTTGTGCCCCTGAGTGCGCACACATGATGTTGCTCTCAGTGGTCCTCAGTGTACTCAGGGAGCTTGTGTGAAAAATTAGAGGGAACATTGGGCGGGGCTAATCTTTCACCAGGGGGTTAATTACACTTTAAACCAAAACTAAACAAAAAATATTTACATTATGCATTTAAAATAAAATAAAAATAACTCCTGCAGTTTTAGCTTCACTCAGTTCAAATTTGGTAAAAAATAAAAATGTATTAAGCAACTTTTATTAATCCGTTAATCCAAAGATTAGCCAAGTTTCACATGTTAGAAGTATTTAGCTACAAATAATGAAATGTTCCCCAAAGGAATGCTGCTACTGCATTTTACAAAATGAAATCTTTATTTTCTTATTTAAAAGATACATTTTCTGATACTGTATCATAAACGGCCGAAGTGTTTGAATCTGTAACCTTTTTATTCTTATCTGATTAGTGAAATGCTGATGAGCTGCAGTTAGTTGTGACTGTGAGCTGAGCAGGCGGGTCAAAGGGAACCGCTGCCTGGCTCAAAGGCTCAGGAACGTGAGACCAACTCGGCGCCGCGGGAATCGGGTCTCAGCGTTACAGGGACAAACAAACCCAGTCACTAACAGCTGAAATAGTTTCTCCTTCCACTGTAAGTATGAGCAGAGTCACTTTAACGCTTTTAATCTGATTATAAACCTTCTGAACTTCACTAACAGTCAGAGAAAATGAAAAGACGTTGGTGGTAAAAGTGTTTCTGTTGATACTGCCACCGTAGCGGAGCAGCTGTTGTTCCAGGACGTGAACATGGAGCCAAAATAAAAAGTCAACATGAAGTGAGAACCTCTTTGCAGTGAACTGAACCAACATTTCCAACTGTTCCAGGTGTTTGGTTCTACTGACTGAGAGTCTGACTGGTTTTCATGACCCACTGGACCCACCTGACGGTTTTCAGCACATATTTGTGGTTGTTTGGTTCGACTGCTATCAGCTGGACTGGATGGCTTCGGATCGGATCGCTCCAACGTGTCACCTTCAGTCTGAAACGTCTCGGCTCACTTCCAGGTGAAATGATGCTGCACATCTTCAGCTGGAATGATGAATAATTGATGATGAAGTGAAGCTCTGCTTACGGCTGGACTGGATCCCAGTCGGATCCTCTCTCCGGTGGGATCCGGGGTCCGGTCCGCTCCAGAACCCGATTATCCTCTCCCAACCGGAGCGAGTCTCAGCTGCTGCTAACAAACTCTTCCTCAGTCTTCAACAATGAGCCGTCATCTTCATCTCTGATCCCTGCTGGAGGACGGTCCCTCCTCTTCCTCACTTGGCCAGTTGTTTTTATCTCTATAATCTTAACAAAGTCACAATCCCAAACTTTAAATGCGCCACCATCTGCCGCCACCTTTGACCCTGGGATATCCCAGTGAATCTGCGTTAGTGGCGTTTAAATCCAAATGTAATCAGAGGTGATATAAATAGCAGCAGCCCTGCTGCCTGCTGGACTGCAGCCTCTGACCACAGCTGGAAATTTCCTCAATAATTTGTGATGAAGAGCCAACAGGCGCGACGTGAAAGTGGCTTTTTATAAAGTTATTTAGCTTCTTCAGACACAACAAAGCCGATCCTTTCTAATCCCACAGGAAACCCCAATATTTGAACGTTTTATCACCTCAGTGATTGTGGCGAAACAAAAACGTTTCCTATGAAGATTTCTCCTCTTCCTCATCAGGATTTTGCTCCTTGTTGCATTCACATTCACAGATTACTGATTGTTGGGATTTTTCCCAGAATCCCCCAGTCTGATGGGCTGGGAGCGCCGGGATCCGCGACTCGTTTTGATTGGATCAAAAATCCAAAGGAACCATCAGAACGGGCTTCAACTGGTTCATCTGTTCGGCCATGTTGGGGTTGTTAAAGGTTTTATCCTCTACTGCAGATTTGATGATGTTTATCAGAGTTTAAACCAACATATCGTCTCTCCCATAACATTTACAAACTCTTGATTCATAAACTGAACCATGATGAATAATCTGAACACCTAATCATTTGATTTCAGGAGAAATTATGGCACCACTGCAGTAACTAACCATTAAAAGGACACCGTACTATAACAGCATTACATGAATACTCTTATGCAGCATGTAGGTTATTTAAGTTACTTTTACACATAAGAAGAGTTAATTATGCTGGAGAATTGGTCATAAACACCTGGCCATCAACAAGACGGATCTGCAGCGATTATAAGGTTTTAGCTGCTAGCGTAACCGTTTATCAGTTTGATTGTTTTCTATCACAACTCTGTAAAGAAATAAATGTGTTTGTTTTCTGTTGCAGTGCTGCTATCCATCCCAGCAGCTGGAGCAAAAGCACCAAGGAAAATCTGCATTAGCATAAAATCATGCAAATTGGAATTACAAAAATAAATCTGCTTAATGGTAACAAACCAATTTTGAGAAAACTCACGTTCTTCGATGAAACGATGAGGTTATTTTTCAACCATTTGGGAATTGGTGTATTTCGCAATGGAAACATTTTTAACGTATTAAATAAGTTTGTAAGCCAGTTAGTGAACAGAAAGAGCAACACTCTCATTTGTAATTGTCTGTCTTTGGACAATTTGCAGTCGTCTCCATTAAGGTTGGACAAATTTATCAATCATTGACGAAAGGCTGCATCCTTTCTAATTACTGTGAGTTACAGTAATTACAATACACACAAATTCCTTCGAGCTGCAAGCAAAGTTTTATTTTCCAGAGTGGCTCCAAGTGCAGCAGTGATTTATTTAGTTAACTTGGAACAGAAAGCTGGTGTCTCACGTTCAGAAACACATTTAATCAAATAATAACTGCAGTGGAGACAAATGATAAATGATTTGGCTTTTCTCCTGCCAGTTAATTCTGCTTCCTGTCTTTCCATTACCTGCTTTATGGTGTCAAATATAAAACAAGATTAAAACAAGATCTTCAGTCTTGTGGGAAAATCTTGCATGTTGCCCAACGTTTGTCTCCACAACATCACACAATAGTTCAGAAGTTGAGTTTGTCATTCAAAAGAGTTGAATCCATCGCTCCTCTATAAAATCACTAACAATAAACGCTGCATTTCTACGCTGCCAAGAATAGACGGCTTGTCGTTTCGATGCTTCAACCAGACGCCGGCGTCTCGTCTGATGCTTGAATTTATCTCACGTTAGTCGTTACGTTTGACTCAACCGTGATTCTTAATGAGTTATCACGTGATTTTAATGATATTTCTTATTTAATGGAGACGCCTGACATTGTGGAGATGTTTCTAATGTCAAAGGTTTTCTGCACATTTATAACAGAAACACAGTAAATGATCCCAAACGTACCAGAGAAAATATCCTGATAAACGGTGCAAAGGTTTATGACTCAATAAAAACGTTCAGGAGAGAAAACACTCGATTAGAGAGTCTTTACAACTGAGGTTTGTCTCTGAAAACTACCAGTCTGAACTACAACATACTTTCTTCTAACAAAAAGAAAAACCAGTGGCTCTTTGCCTTGAATGGGAATAAAAGTGTAACAAAGGAGGGAAACGGATTTAGAAGTTTTGGGTTTCAAGGACAGGAAAAAAACGTTCTAACTTTCCTTTCTTGCAGTTTCAGAGGACGAAAATCATAATTTTTAATAAAATTTAAACACATTGTGGTAGCATTGGCATAATTCAGTCTGTAAATGCTGACAGACGGATAAAATAATCGCAGGATCCCCAATTTATACTGAAAACCTGCCAGTCCAGCAGACAGCAGCCGACATTCCAGACATTTTCCTCCGGATAACGGTCTCCACATTTCACCTGCTGAAAAATATACAAGCTACCAACCATCCCGTCCTGGACACACAAGCCTTTTGTTCAATTATGGCCCGTTTGCCTTACTTGACCATTGATAATAGCCATTTCTATGTGCTGTAGCTCTAAGTGTCCATCCAGACTCCAGAGGAGAGCAAACACCCAGCACAGTGGCCTCAAGTCGATACCAGCCTCCGTTTTCAATTTGGTACAAAAACAGCTTATGAGAAGAAGAAAACAAACCTCACATTCCCAGTTTAAACGGTAAACCTTCCAGTCCAGCAGTCAGCAGCCAGAATCCAAACCATTTAGGCTTCGATAATAAACATATTACGCATCCAACTGGGAAGGAAGTCGTTAAAATAACACCAGAAATAAAGGATTCACTTTTAATCTACAGTTATTCATCTTAGAGGGGAAAAACGTTTTCTGAATCTGCTAAGCAACAGTTTCAACTGTACAGCTCTAAAAACCACAACTCAACGTCAGATATTTACCCCAAAATCAGGTCTGTGATAAAAGACACAAATTTTATCCCCACATTTTGCTCTGTTGAAATGATTTACCTACATAAAACAGCTGCAATTTACATCAAACGACATCTAAGTTCATGTTACAGATATCCATTTTAAATGGATGATTATAAAGTATAACATCATAAAATTACATTTAAAAAAGTTCTGGAAAATGAACCAAACTTAATTCCACCAGTTGTAAAGTAAATAAATGGAAGGAGAAGCATTTTAAATACTCCTTCTGGCTTGAAAGCTGTCAGGGAAGAAAAACTCAAAATAATCTAACTTCAAATTGAAACAGTAAAAACTTTTCATGCAGCATTTTGGATATTTGATACTGTAATTTGTTTTGTCTTTTATTTTAAGATAATGTTTTTATGTTGAAATTACAGAGAAAAACTTATAAAAAAGTAAAACTGATGGATCCGAACACACGGCCCTGTGGAACTCCATCAGACTGATTCTCTTCAGATACAGATTTTATTTTATTTTCATAATTATTGATTTCATCTGAACAGTAAAACTCTCTGACATCACGAGGAATCTGGAGGTCAGAGAAACAACCCGACGATCAGGACTGAACCGAACTTCCGCCTATTTGTTCTGCATTTTAAAAGCTAATCAGTTGCGGGGAAATTAGAAACGTGCGTCTTCGACTTGTTTACTGGCAGCTGCGCCACCACAGAAGTCAACAGGAAACCAGCAGGGTTTCTGCACTTCCTGTGGAAATGAAATGTACGCTCATTGGGTCGTGTACTGTAACCCTCCTCTGGTGTGTAACCATCAGAGGCAAGAATGAGACGCCTCTTTCATAGTTGCTGTGTGTTGTCTTCTGGATTTCACTCAAACTGTACATAAACAGACGATGTGGGTTTGTTCCAGTTCAAACAACCATCTGACCGCCTGGATAGACAAAAACAGAGGGAACGACTGCAGATCCGACACAACTCTGGCAAAAGTACCAAAAACATGAAAACTTGACATCTGGTGATCAACTCAAATCCACAGTGGGACGAAACTGCATTGATATGTATTGATAAAATAAAGATTTGTTTAAACTTGATGACGCCCAAAAAGACATTGTTCACAATTTCTCTTCCAAACATCGCTGAGCTTTACTTTCTATCAGCAGCTGTTTTAATTTGAACAGTTTAGGGTTTCAGGCGCTACATCTAACATTGAGTTTAGACTTGTGAGTCATAAAATAAACTTTTTTCCACTAAAGTTTACTATTGTTGACGTGAGAAGCGGCCATATTGAAACGCCATCCCACCAAGTACGACGGTCTCATCACAGATTGAATATGTTGGTTGAGATGTTGTTGATGTAAATCATCATTCTAACCCAAAGCTGACTGCAAGATGTTAAAAACAGTTTCCAAAAACCCAACAATATCACCATGAACCTACAACAAGGTCTTGCAAATATGGATACAAAAATTTACGACTGTTAAATCAAAAAAACTAATCAGCAAGTTTGACCTTGATAAAAAGTTTTAAACTAGAAAACCTTTGCTCTTCAAGAAACACCCAAACAGACAAAGACTTCTGGAGCATTATGAGTTAAACCTGAATGATTTGGCACCAGGACAAAATGGACCTGGACCAGCTTTCCATCACAGAACCCACCATGACTTCTACCAAAAAACATTAGCGCTGAAGCAGAACTGGACCTTGAAACACGACAATGGCTCAAAACACAGCAGTACATCCACCAAGGACTGAGTAAAGAAAGTCACTGAGCTCCTGTGGGCTGAAAAAGCAGAACAGTCCTCAGAAATCTCCCACCTGAAAGTGAGAAGTGGGGCCAACTTTCCTCACACATGTAAGAGGCGTTGACAACAAACATCCGTTTCCTGTTCCTGTTCGAGCCGTTTCAGGAAACCCTCTTCTCCCCGGCCTTGGAGTCCAGCTGCTGTGTCAACACCAGCAGCGCCGCGTCTCCGCTGAGACTCAGGTCTGTTGGGTCTGGAGGGCGTTGTCTCTAAATCAACAGACTCACTGTGTGATCCTGGTTGCTCCCTCTGACTCACTGCTGGCACACAGCTAACGGTTGGATAACTGTGTAGGTGTGTGTGTGTGATTTGCCTGTTAAGAACCTTCAGCAGTACATTCGCTAACCTTCTGCAGACCGGTGAGCCCGAAGGGGACGAAGGCCGGTAATGATGCAGCGAACTTTACTTTACGTTAGCTCCCTTCTTCCTTCATTCGTGAACAAGATGAACACTGAAATTATTTTTTTGTAAAGTGCTTTCAGAGTATATGTGCTGTGAATTAGTGCTATAGAAATAAACTACATTGAATTCAACATGTTGGACAATGTCTTCTTTCAGCCCAAAGGAAACCCGACGTAAATAATTATTTCATTAAGTCTTCAACAGATTTCACAAAAAATCATTTAGCGCAATGCATTGTGATCATGTTCTACAAACAATAAAAGTTCTGAAACTCAAACTGAAAAGTTTTCCTGCAGACATGAATGGCTTGGATCATTAAAGCTTTATTTTCACCGGTATCTTTACGGTGCATGATGTCATCGTAAGGATTTACGCCTGTTAGCTTCAAGATGTCTAATTATTCTAAAAATCAATCTGCAAGAATCCTCTTTAATTCCCTTGTAACATTTACAGTCAAAGTTATGAATCTTCTCCATTTTACATTTACTCCAAATGTTCAGTGGTAACATTAACGAGCCAAACGAAGCTATTAACCTAAAAGTTGTACTTTGTGTTATTTGTAAAAACTCACAATTACTTGAAAAATGTTACATTTTTCAGCTATAGAGTTTTTTTCAGGTGCATAATGCATCCCAGGCTGATGGACTCAAGCCTATACACAAAACTTCAGACATTAAGGACATTTATGCTAATGAGGACAAAACATCTGGATTGAGGAAAACTGCCTGAAAATGAGCCATTACACGCAAATACATGTTGAAACAAATAAACATGATTTTCTTGTAATCTAACGTTTTCTATGTTAGCTAGAACTTACGCCATTGGCAGGAGCTAACACCATTAGCAGAGGCTAACACCGTTAGCAGAGGCTAACACCATTAGCAGAGGCTAACACCATTAGCATAGGCTAATGCAAAACCACAACAGTGGATGTTTAAAGTGAGTGAAGAATCTTTTAATTTTTTAGCCTCATTCTAATATAACTGAGAAAATGTTTTGATCCTAAAGCTAGCCATAAACATTTCAGGTTAGCATTTCCAAGCAGCACCTGTTCCCCTCATCGTCATCCGTTTGGTTCTCCTCGTTTTCATCTGTTCTTGTCATTTATACATGGCCTTCTATCTCCACACGCTTTGGTTCAAATTGAAAAGTCTGAGCGCTACTGAATGCGCAAAAATTATTGTTCTGGATGGACGTAGCTAGCGCCTTAGCACATAGCATATGCTATCTACCCAGGATGCATTGCATCGCAAACAGCACGGCAACAATATAATAAAATAAAAATTAATCCTTATTGTACTTAATTTGCAATGTATGTATCTCAAATAAAAAGTATTGTTACGACTAACGATGGATTCCTTTAAAAAAGAGGCGGCAGAAGCAAAGGAAGTGGATTAGCGGTGCTTACCAACAACTGATGGTGTTGCTGCAGTCCAATCCTGTGCTGGAGGCATTTGGAAATGTAAAAACTGTACGGAATGACAACTCTTCAAGATTTGGAAAATACATGGACATAGAATTTGACTATGTCCATGTATGGACATGTTACTGTGAATATGCCTCTGCTGTTAGCCAACAGTCTTCAGTCAGAGGCTTTTTCTAATTCATTGGAAGACTGACTGCTACCACACCGGAGAGCCTTTTTGAAGGATTAGCACATTTAATAAATAGAATATTTTTTAATTTGAATAAACCAGAAACACATTAGAAAATATACAAAGAATAAGTTTTAAAGTCAAAACAAGATGATCCTGAAGGAACACAGACAGACTGTGATTAGAGATTAAAGTCTAATAATTATGTAAGAAAGTGTCGCTGTGACAAACAGGATGACAGTTACAGAGCAGCAAAACCACAAGCTGACCCCAAACAGCAGAGAGTAAAAATAAAAGCGGGACTCACAGATCAGCGCTGCGCTCCGTCTTCACACCCGGGCAGAGCGCTTCCTGCGCCGGACAGGCCGCGGCTGGCGGGCCGCCGGAGCCACCGTTACATTTCCTCACACCGCCGCTTCCGTCTCCTCCGGTTCGGGTTTCAGCTCCAGAACACCGTCACGAAGTGTCGACCGGCCGGAAAGAAACGGAAGCCGGTAACTGAATCCGGGCCGGTGGAGCCGCGGTTCTTCACTCAGCGGTTCCGCTGCTCCGTGGAGCCCCGGGTTGCCAGATCCTGCTAGAAAAACAAGCAACCAGCTCGATGAGAACAAGCCAAAGCCCCCAGTAGCAACCCGCCTGTAAACAGCATAAAATCAAACATCTACTGTAAAATAATAATTTAAAAAAGGTATAACTAACAGCCAAATATCCAGTATAAATATCCACTAATTTAGACAATTAATCAGGGAAGACCAATAAAAATTATAAATAACTCCATATTAAGTTATTGATTTGTTTGTATTCCCTCTGAACGCTTATCGCCTTTACTTCGTTTTATCTGATTTATTTATAATTAACTTCCGGTTTTAGGTTTAAAGCTTTTATTTTGAAATGACTCTTCTATTTCCGGTTGTGTATTATTGAACGGAAGCTTGACGAAAACAACAGTCGGGAGTTGATAAAAACATGTTTACAAACATAAATGTTTGCTCAAATAAAATTGCTCAACTAAAATATTGAGCAATTTTAGTTGCTCAATATTGAGCAACTAAAATTGTACACTAAAACTTGCACACAGAGTTATTTTTCCATTACATTTCAAAGTTGCAAACATAACGGTTTACAGTTTTTTTGTATGTTGACACTTTCTTTAGAAATACATCATTCTAGGCGCCATTATGAACTCCGGAAGTGAGGACCAGTGAACCACTCCGCCACCCAGTGGTCGTTTTTCAGACCACTTAGTCTCCTGTACCGCTCAAAACTGCACAATATATCTATAAATAATTTTGGGATATTATAAGGAAGTGCTGAGATTTACCGTTTTCCACCAAACTAACATGAGAAACTCAGATGACCCAGCTTTCTACTAGCATGTAAACGCACCATCTCCACACCAATCTGGGAGCTCCCAAAGCGTGAAATGACTCTCAAAAATACTCGTGCATCGTAACCGGATCTGTGTGTAAATGCAGTTTTGTGTTTGCACCAGGTAACTTGTGCATATTTTTTCAACATTTGTAGGTGTAGGAGAAGGTTTATTTTATTTTTAAGGTTTACAAATCCAGTATTACACACGCACAGATACTTTTACACACGCTCAGATATTTTGAGACTATTTTCACTCCATACCCGCCTCCCTGCCCCACCCTCCAGGTTCTATTTACGCCCCTGTGCACTACGGCTCCACCAATCAGATGGCTGCACAGATTTGTGACGCTCATCTAATATTAATAATTATAACCGCGTTTAGTTGCACAATTTTATAGACATGTTCATTCGTGTTTTCACGTTTATTGCGCTGTTCATATTAGTCTCCATGTTTGCAGTTTGTTGTAGCGCAACGCGAAGCTCACAGCAAACATATTAATTTGACATTAACAAAAACACAGCAGGACGGATCATCTGGGAAATGATGGACATGAAGAGCCTCAGTAAAACTACCTGGATGTCAGACACATTCTGGGGTTTATTTCTAATTATTTCCAAGCCCAAATAATTAACTTCACGTTCAAAAACAAGCCCGAAAAAGCGCAACCCGTCACTCATTCAATTTACAAGTGACTTTAAGAAACTTATAATAATTGGACTTGGTGACAGAAACTCAAAATTGTTCCTGCTTTTCCCGTAACAAAGAGTTCATCTCCCTCCATTGTTTATGTTTCTGTTGCATAGAAACGGAGGCCACGCCCCAAAACGCACAGGAGAAATTCAATTAAATTACAAAAGCAAATAATAACTCACAGTGATTTGGAAAAGTAACTTTAATCTGATTACTGGATTTTTAATAAGTTAGATTAGTTGTTACTGAAAACATTGGTCTTATTAGAGTGACGCCGACGCCACACAGTAACTGGCAGCCATGTTGGTAGGCAGGTAACTTACCTACAATAGAAGAACATAATTAGCTGATCACAGTTTTTGAGAACTACACTCAGCTCAGTAACACTAAGATTAACATCAGTGATATTTACTGCTGAACTAGTGAGATTAGCTTAGCTAATGTAGCTTTTATCTGCAGGACGGACATGTTGCCTCCATGTTTGTTGCTACATGAACTTCCTCTGCCAGTCACCACAACCTTGTTGGAGGGTTTGTACGTCAAT
Source organism: Brachyrhaphis roseni (assembly GCA_903066815.1). Taxonomy (NCBI): domain Eukaryota; kingdom Metazoa; phylum Chordata; class Actinopteri; order Cyprinodontiformes; family Poeciliidae; genus Brachyrhaphis; species Brachyrhaphis roseni. Next base: position 11,123 of record CAEFZY010013117.1, read on the forward strand.
AAACATTCAAATTTAAAGTTTATTCAAGGGATTTTTTATTGTCATACCATTTCACAACTGCTTGCTTGTGGTACAAAATTTCTTTGTGAATTTGTTCTGGCATTATTAAGCCATTATGTTACTTAAAGATGTTTATCGTCTATCGCAGTAACTTCTGGGACAATTTATCATCCATCGAGATCTGTTATTGTGACAAAAAAGAGCTCTGCTGGGAGGGCGTGACATCACACTGATGAAGTCACACACACAGCCTGATGATGTCATCAATGACGTGGCTTGATGATGCAGCCTCAGAATCCTCTCCATTTCACTGGGGAACTCGAAGCTGTCTGACCTGCGTTACGCTTTGCTCTGACATTTTTGGCTTTAAGCTGCGAGGAAAAACCTCAAAATGTATAAAGTTGAGAAGCAGAAAGCAGGAGCTGCTTTTTACAACGCTGAGAAAGTCCGCAAAAAGAACAACCAGGCGATCCGGAAGCTGCTGAAAGCCAACTCAGATCTGGAGAACTCCTCGGACCGCAGAAGCCGCTATCAAAACCGGAAGAGACTGGAGAAAGACGAGAAGGCGTTTTTCAAAGCTTGTGAGAAGCGGCTCTACAAGCTGAACTTGGAATTTGACATCTGGGCTGACGAGGAACAAAAACTGGATAGTTTATGCAAAAGAAGGGCGATGCTTTTCGATGTGTTGAAACACACGAATGAGCAACTAATCGAGGAACCATTGATGAAGTCTCTGAACCACGGAGCCCAACAGCGTCAGGACAGGCTGCTAATTCTTAACAAAGAGTTAAGAAAAAATGTTGGCGTCTTGTCAAGACAGCTTGTTCAACAAACGAAGCTGTTTGAAGAATTCACAGAGAAAGAAAGAGAAAACAAACAGATGATGGTGATTCAAGACAACTACTTTAGAGAGATCAGGCAGAAATTAAAAATGTACAACTTGGTCACCGTAAAGAAGAAAGTCCACTCAGATGATGATCATGGGAATGAAGCAGTGAAAAAGAACCATAAACTGGAGACTATGCTCAAATCACTGAGCCAGCAGACCATCAATGTGCCGATGCTGAAGTATCAGTTTCTCTGCGCAGTCGACGAGAAGAGGAGGCTGAGCGTCCTCAACGGGGAGCTGGAACTAGAAGTTCTGGTGTTGACGGAGAGGCTTTCGGATCAGACTGGCTGGGAGGTTTCCTTCGAGGAGGTGGAGAAGAAGGTCATAAATCTGCAGAAGATGCAGGTTGCTCGTCTGAAGAAGATCGAGGAATTAAAAAAAACAGCAAAGCTTGGGACCAAATCTATGTTTTCCTCGTTTCCAAAAGAGAAAAAGGCCAGAGAGAAGCTGACCAAACGCTTGAATTATTTCAAGAATAAAATCACTTCTCTCCAGAAGGAATACAAATCCTTCCAACCAGACATTGAGGCATATATGAAGGAACTGCAGGCTTCTGTTGACGCTACAGCAGAAAGTCCTTTGAGTTTACCAGCAGAGTCTCCCAAATCCTGGGAATCAGAGGAGTCTTCCAGTTACTCTAGCACTGAGTCAGATTACAGCGACAGTGACGTGTCAACCGTTTCAAGCCGTCCCGTCCAGAAAAGGAAACAAACAGGACGGTTTCTACCAACAGGACTGTTTCCAGGTAGTTCGTTTGTTTCGGAGGATGAGTCGAGGGGCAGTTCAGAGTCCACAGGTAAAGACAAGCCTGGGAGGAAAACGCCTGCAGAGGATTCAACAGAGTCCGACAGCCAGCAGGTGGAAAGAGCTGCCACACCGAGGCTGATAGGCAAACGTCCAAGCTCCCAGATGGATTCTGTGGAGTCAAGCAAGGAGTGCAAATGTCATCCAGCACCCTACTCTAGGAGGATGACAATCATCCCAACTACCCGCAAACAGTCAATGTGGAATTTCCTCTTCTGAGCAGAGAGGGACGACAGGTTCCTCCGTAGCATGGAGATCGAGTTATTTTGACTTTTGAACTGCTGGGTTTTCTCCGGGCGCTCCGGTTTGACAGTCACTCCCAACAAAACATCCATGACAGCTTCATTGGTCTCTCTAATTTTCCCTTGTTGTGACTCTGTTGCCTTTTACATTCTGACCAATAACATCCAAAAACCCTTGGTGACAGGTTAGTTCGTCTTTCTGAACTGCCCTCAGGAGAGTCTGAAGTTGTTTGGCTTTTCTACTCAGGATAATTTCTGCCATATTTACTAACCTTCTGCAGACCGAAGGGCCTTCCAGGAACCAGAACCTGGTCCGAATACCTGGGTTTGGCTCAGAGGCGTTCCCTTTGGATGAGCCGTTCTCTCCAGGTACTCCGGTTTGACCATCACATCCAAACAAACATCTGCGATAGTTTAACGCGCCGAGCCAAACCCACTAAAGCAGAAAACTGGTTCAACAGCCAAACCAGAGCAATAAATAACAGTTTTGTCCTCCAGCTGAACACACCAGGCTGATCCACCAACCCAAAGCCACCAGAGTCGATCCTGCCTGCAGACGAAGACCGACTCTCACGACATTTATTCATATTTACAGTTTTATTCACAGATTCTTATATTTTCCATCTGCATTATAATTATTTATTTTATATGTTTATTTTATATTTAGTATTTATATTTAAATCACTTACAATATCACAATTATGTCTAGATTTTTAAAATAAATTTTACATTGTGTATAATTATAGTTTTATGTACCAACATTTAAACATAGAGAGGCTTTAAACATATGAGCAATATCCCCTTTGGATCAATAAAGAATATTCAGTTCTATTCTATTTAGTTCTATTCAGTTCTATTATATTCTGTTCAGTTCTATTCAGTTCGGTTCTATTTAGTTCTATTCTATTTAGTTCAGTTCTATTCTATTTAGTTCTATTCTATTTAGTTCTATTCTATTCGGTTCTATTCTGTTCAGTTCTATTATCTTAAGTTCTATTCTATTTAGTTCTATTCTATTCGGTTCTATTCTATTTAGTTCTATTCTATTTAGTTCAGTTCTATTCTACTCGGTTCTATTCTGTTCAGTTCTATTATATTTAGTTCTATTCTATTCAGTTCTATTATCTTAAGTTCTATTCTATTCAGTTCTATTCTATTTAGTTCAGTTCTATTCTATTCGGTTCTGTTCAGTTCTATTATCATAAGTTCTATTCTATTTAGTTCTATTCTATTTAGTTCTATTCTATTTAGTTCTATTATCTTAAGTTCTATTATCTTAAGTTCTATTCTATTTAGTTCTATTCTATTCAGTTCTATTATCTTAAGTTCTATTATCTTAAGTTCTATTCTATTTAGTTTTATTCTATTTAGTTCTATTCTATTCAGTTTTATTCTATTTAGTTCTATTCTATTTAGTTCTATTCTATTCGGTTCTATTCTATTTAGTTCTATTCTATTCAGTTCTATTCTATTTAGTTCTATTATCTTAAGTTCTATTATCTTAAGTTCTATTCTATTTAGTTCTATTCTATTCAGTTCTATTATCTTAAGTTCTATTATCTTAAGTTCTATTCTATT
>CAEFZY010013119.1:0-38703 GCA_903066815.1 Brachyrhaphis roseni
TACCTACTGCCATCTAGTGATAAGGAAATTGCATGATTACGCCGCTAGTCACTTCTACAGCACAGACACTCGAAAACGGCATATTATTTGCAGATAATTAATTTGTTAGGTGAAATTGGATAATTTCCACGGCACACTTGACGATCACCCACAGTGGTTGAAAAACACTGCACTAAAGGAATGTTATTTCATTTTAAGCAATACATTTTTTATTCGATAATGTAAATGAATTTGCGTCTTTTAAAGTATTTCTAATATTGTGTTTTAAAAAAAAAAGCTTTAAGTGGTTAAGTGGTCATTTTTTTCATCATCTTAATCATCAGAGTAGTCTGACGATTACTATAATAAATGTTAGTCGCAGCGTTAGCCCCCGTTGTAGCTTCCTTTGGCTTGAATAGAATAGAAAATCTTTTATTTGTCCCTCTGTGGGAAAATTTCAGAGTATCAGTAAGAAATTGACAAGCACATGTATGAAGAATAAGCAATAATATCTGGTTTATTGTGTGTTTAAGTTCACTCGTTTAATGCTGAGTAACCTTGTGTCCAGGGAGTGGCTGTATCTGCTGTGTCATGAAATGTTGAACCCCTACTACGGCCTCTTCCAGTACTCCACCGACAACATCTACACACTACAGATCAACCCCGACTCCTCCATCAACCCTGTGAGTTCACTAATAACCCGCTTTATGTCGACTTAATTAAGTATCTCAAACTTTGGTACACATGCCTTTCTCTCTCTTTTTCTAAGGACCACTTGTCCTATTTTCACTTTGTGGGCCGCGTGATGGGCCTGGCGGTCTTCCACAGTCACTACATAAATGGCAGCTTCACGCTGCCCTTCTACAAGCAGCTGCTAGGCAAACCCATCCAGCTCAACGACCTGGAGACCACGGACCCGGAGTTGCACAAGAGCCTCGTCTGGATATTGTGAGAACTTTGCCTAGATCGGCCCAAATAACCCACTGTGACTTTGAGTCACTTCCTTGTTTTTATTTCATATTTTACAACCCGTTGTTCTCTTTGTGCAGGGAGAATGACATCACTTCTGTCCTGGATCACACTTTCTGCGTGGAGCACAATGCCTTTGGGAAGTTCTCCCAACATGAACTCAAACCTAACGGCAGAAACGTTCCCGTCACCGAGGAGAACAAGAAGGAATACGTTAGGTGGGAACAGATAACGAAACAAGGTGTTCAGAAATGCTTCCCAGTGTGGTGTGATGCTTACTTTGCTCGTGTTGGCTGTGTGTTGCAGACTTTATGTGAACTGGAGGTTCATGCGTGGGATTGAAGCCCAGTTTCTGGCTCTCCAGAAAGGATTCAGTGAGCTGATCCCACAGCACCTCCTCAAACCGTTCGACCACAAAGAGCTAGAGGTGCGCGCCTCTGAACGATAAACCTTCATTTGAGGGAAACCAGCTTAACCAACCAGGATTCTTTACATCTTGTTTTTGTTTTCAATCACCGTCCTCGCATAACATCCCGCTCTCTCCGTCCCATCCAGTTAATAATCGGCGGACTGGGGAAGATAGACCTGGCGGACTGGAAGACCAACACCCGGCTGAAGCACTGCACCGGGGAGAGCAACGTGGTGCGGTGGTTCTGGCAGGCCGTGGAGGCCTTCAGCGAGGAGAGGAGAGGGCGCCTCCTGCAGTTCGTCACGGGCTCCACTCGGGTTCCCCTACAGGGGTTCAAAGCGCTGCAGGGTGGGTCAGGCACCGGCACAGAGCCTCCACACTAAATCAACACACAGCTTTTAGCTGCAGTCGTTTCATATTAGCATTCGTTCATTTACTGCCAATAAGTTTGTTTTGATTCATGTTAGGGCTGAAACAATTAATTGTGATTAATTGGTTATTGAAGTAATCATCAACTATTAATCATAGCTTGTGAGACAAACGGAAGGTTCTTATCGATTTCTTCCAATTGGCATATTGCTAATTGAATATGTGCTGAATAAAATGGGGGCTGAAACGATTAATCGTAATTAATGAATTATTTGAAATAATCATCAACTAATTTAGCAAACGATTAACTGGAGTATACAGATTCTAAAATATGCCATTTGCTGAAACAACAGCACTCTCAAAGCAATATTTAGGGCAAAACTGTACAAAAAATATGAACATTTTGTAATTTAGATGTAAAAATAAGGACCAAGATGTCTTTGTCTGTAAATACGTATATTCTACCCAAAACTCCTCAAGTGTCAGTTTTAGCTTTAGCTGGTTCACTGTCTTCTAGTAAGCACCTTTTACTATCCAGTTATAAACTTGTTAACTGTAAAAGAATAGTCAACAGATTAGTCCAATACTGTATTGATGGTTAGTGAATTATCTGATCAGTCGTCAGATTACTTGATTACTAAAATAATTGTTAGCTGCAGCCCACATTTTATTGATGTTGAGATATGCTGTTTAAATTTTTTTTACTGATTTTTCAGCTAAAAAATCTGAAATGATTCTAAATGAACTCAAGAATTTTCCTCCAAGAGTCTCTAAGAGTCCGCCTGGGTTTAATTTAATCTCAGTATAAATCCAGCCGTTCTGCGGAGGAGTCAGAGGTTTGCTTGGCAACGTTGGTGAACAAATTATGTGCGGTGATCATGTGGGCAAGATAATACTGACATTTAGAGATGATTACAGCATTTACTGAATAAACTGTATAAGAAGCATAAACATTAATAGTAAGAATTAGTAGTTCAAGGATAGAAGGATAACAAAAGCACACAAAGTGAAGCTCCCATCACCACAGACACGCAAAAAGTTGAGGATTATGTGGAATAAAATTGAGCTTTTACTGAATCTTTGTGCTTAAAATATAGATGAAACTGATCGAAGACCTTCACCTGGAACACATAATCCATGCTGTGAAACACAGTGGTGGCATCATCATGCTCTGGGAATATACAGCATTATTTTCAGATTTTTAATATGTTAAAACATTAAAAACATAAATGTGTCAAGTTTTCAATCCACTTCCCAGAGAAGTTCCACCCGGTGTTGGTCTCTGACATAAACACCCATTAAACCACCTGCGTTTGTCTGATTTAAAACGACCAGCCAGCCGTTTCCCATTGTAGAGCAGTGATAACTAGAATGTATGTGTGTAAGGCTCTACAGGTTCTGCAGGACCGAGGCTCTTCACCATCCACTTGATAGACGCCAACACAGAGAACCTACCGAAAGCTCACACGTGGTAAGACGCCTCGGGTCTCATTCGTACGTTCGTTCATTCATTCATTACAGAGTCTGACTTCCTGACGAATCCTTTTTTCGTCTCCAGTTTTAACAGGATAGACATCCCTCCCTACGAGTCCTACGAGAAACTTTACGAGAAGCTGCTGACAGCCGTGGAGGAGACGTGCGGCTTCGCCGTGGAGTGATGGCTCCGCCACAAGGACGAGGAGGACAACGCCGGTCACACTCGCTTGCACTTGCACACCCAACTATCTGACATTCGACATGTATGCACACACACGAACCGAACTCGAGGTGTACTCCGAGTATACCGAACAGCCAAGCATTACGAGAACACACCGTCTCTTGCCACCTCTGCGCCGCCGGACTGCCTGCGGTTGAACGAGGAAGCACAGCAGCAGCAGGAGGAAGAGGAGAGGGAATGGGGTGGGGGGGGGGAAAAAAAGTATTTTAAAACTTTTTCAAATATTTTCAAGAAGCATTTTTATCCTTCAGTTTTAACAAGCTATGATGTCACTCTTAAGAATGTGTAACCACGGCAAATTTGACTCGAGTCGCGCTCAAGTCTTCGGGCACAATCAGCCAATCGCGTACGAGCCTGGGAACTTTGAATTCAGGTGTGCGTTGAACAAGGCGGGGAGCGATGTTTTTTTTTTTGTTTGTTTGGTTTTTTTCCTCTGTAACAAGCTGATTGATCGACTAGTATTCATGCTTCATGTTTAACCACTGTTGCGTGTTTTTGTGTCTCAGTCTGCATGTGAGAGAGTGGGATTTTTTTTTTTTTTTTTGTATGCGTGTGCGTGTGCATGTGTGTCAAGCATGGCACTCTGTTATGCTGTAAAAACGATAAAATGAGCCTCCGTTTAACCTTCTTTTTTTTTTCTCTCTCTTACGTTTGTACCTGCGACCACTCTGATCCTTGCTGATGTTTTTATTATTTATTACTAAATGATTACTGACCAAGCTGCTATATGCTCTGCAATGAGCCCTCACTAATTTCTTAATCGCAGCTCAACCTACTGGAGCTGAAGGGTCAATTCTCATGCAATTCAAGTCATCCACAAAGTGGATTTTTTTATTATTATTATTGAGTTTTGTTACTTTCAAACATCCATGTTACTGTGGGGGGGTAAAATTGTTCTCGTCGGTGTACGAAAGATGTTGGTGTTTTGAAAACACCGGGTTACATTTGCTGAAGTTACATTTCCCCCGCCACCTCCAACCATAATTTGAGAAATAAAACTAATCCAAGGGTATATCCTGGATTTTATCTTATTTTTTTATTTTTGGTGGGGGGGCGAGAGTTGTTACTCTTAATTAAAACGAGCCTCAAGATGCAAAGAAGAATCGACTTCATTTGCAACCTCTGTGCTTAGAAACAAAAGACCCCTTAAGCCTTTTTATACATGTTTTATCGCCTATATTGCCATGTTTTTATTCCTCCTAAACATGATTTTTTTTTTCTTCTCCGTAGCCCGAACGTTTGGAAAACTAATCATCATCTTTAAGACCACAATGAATGAATCCCTTTTGAACCATTTAAGCTCCACAGTAGAGAATGAAATCAAATTTTATTGAGCGAGAAGAAACATGCGGACGGGAGGGAAAGAGGGGAACGTTCCGTTGTAGATTGAAGACTGTTAAGCAGTATTATTTCAATCTGCATTTTCTATGGTCTAATTTCACTGTGTAATGGATGCAAAAGTATTGTAACTTACAATGTACTAAACATTTATGAAAAATACAATGTAAATAAGATTATATTAAAAGAAATTAAATTGAAAAATACAATCCTGCGTGCGTGCGTGTCGCCCTTTCTTTGTCGTTTCAGTTTAAAAGACTTATAACGATGTGTTTAATGGTTGTAAGGATTGTTTTTGTAACAATTCAGAAAAATAATTTTTTACAATCCTGGAGAAGCTACAGAAAATCCCAAAAGAATGTTGGAAAATTATATCTATTGCCTGCAGAAGCACTTGTACACATAAATCTGAAAAGTGTGGCATGCAAGTCAAGATAACACGGAGGCCACGCATCTTTAAAATGTCTTAAGTTCATTGTAAAAAGCTGTCCTTTTTATACTAGTTAAATCAGCAAATCCAACACTTTTGGATGCATTCACCATCTCCACCCAACTGGCACGCACCTCACAAAGAATCAAGCGCACCCGTTTCTTTGACTGCTCAAGTTCAGCAGCCAAAGCTGTAGGCAACCTGGCACACCTGTCCTGACCTGGACCTGGACAGGACTCGACACTGAAGCGCTCTCTACCTGCTGAGGAAACTGAGGTCTTTTGGATTGCAGAAAGGTGCCTTTTCTTCTTCCCTTTTTTATGGTGGTTGGCAAACAACTTTTAGGTGCATAACTGCCACCTTCCAGGTTGGAGTATGGATCAGATGCTTTTCCTACTAAAATCTTCCCAAAACACCCGTTCTTCTTAAATTAAAAATACTAAAAACTAAAGTCCCGATGATCTCTGAAACAATTCCCTTATATCTATTTTACTTTTATTCCCATCTAAATTTCTAATTAACAAGGGGGCGCTTCTAAAGACCCTCTGACTTTAGTGTTATCAGCCATCTTCTATGGTGCTTTCCGTTAAAACGGCGGCTAAACAGGAAGGCCAGCTCTATGCTAATATGCAAAACCCAATGCAGGTGGTGGGTGACAGAAGGACTCTGGCTAAAGTAACATCACCATTGGACAACTCCCCCATCCCAAGGTGTCAGCTCATTCTTAAAAAGTTTTGCATTTTTATATCTCAAATTTAGGTCTTAAAATGGTTTGAGTTCATTTTGTCCAGACAAAAATGTGTTGTGTCCAGGTGTGTAAAGCTGGTAGAGACATGCTACAACAAACCTGCAGTTGTTGTAGTAGCAACACAGTGGCTGAATTCAAATGCATGCCACACTTTTCAGATTTATGTTCGTGGGAAGAAAAAAAAAAGTTAATCATGTTTCAATTTCCTCCTTCCTAGTGAATTTATTGCTCTATTGTGCACACTGTATATAAAATGGATTAGAATTTTTTGGTATTTTCCAAATACCTTGGAAACCAAAACTTTATCCTATTTCCATTCTAGAAATAGTTTGTCTAGTAAATGTTTAAGTCTTTATCACTTATATTTATATGTGTAATTATTGAGCTCACTCGGGTGGAAAGAGGAAATTTAGAAAGACATTACACTTTTGCTTTATCTTCCCTTTCCGATAGCCTTTCTGTACAAGTGAGACGCTCAGCACGTCTTAAAGACTACATTTCCCAAAGTCCACCAGGAGGACGTAGGCGCCTCTTCATGTTTTGGCAGTTTCTCACCGATAAAGCTACACGGATATAGAGCCTATCAAGGAGACAGACCACCAGGATTCTTAGTGGTTATCCACGACAAAGCTACGGTATTCAACCTTTTTATTTTGTGGGATTTTCTTTATTAAAAAAAAACGAGTTTTACTCCTTGCTCGGCCGATTTGAAGCGGTGCTAGTGACTAAAGAAAAAATCCTGACTTCTGTCAGCTAACTAGTTACCCTTCTAGCTAGTTAGCCAGGCATGCTAAAACACATCGAGTCAAGCGACTCCGAGTAGAGCGGAAAAGATTGACGATAAGTGGCCTGTTTGTTTTTAAAAAGCTACAGTCTCAATGTTCTTTGTGTCGTGTCTGTGTCGGGGCTGATGTCAGTGCGATTAACACAGCGTAGCTACTTGGAGCAACTACAGCAGCACTCTTAGTTTCTGCTGTTAGCAAGAGAGAAATGTCTTAACCGCACGTGAGATTTAGGCTGATTTAAAGCGTATCTGAGCGCGTGCTGGGCTGAAAACAGCCGCACCCTTTATCAAAGCTGACAGAAATGTACGGAAAGCGGTAACCAGGGGTTTGGGTAAACAATCAACTTCAGGATTAGCTATCAGTGTTCATTTTGATGAGGGAGTTGGTGTTGCTCTTGTCCAACTGCTAACATGTGAAATCCTGGTAATCCGTGGTTTGTTTACCTCTTAAGTCTCAAAGTTTGACCACTGCAGACCTGATTCCGCGTCGCCTATTTTTTTTTATTCTTTGCCTGACGTATACATGTTATGACAACAAATGATGCATTAAAAATGAAACCAACTGGTGGATTTTAGGGGAATTCTGCCTGCATTAATAATCCAGAGTGTGACTCATGTTGCTTACCGCTATATATCCACAGTCACCGGACAGAAACCTGCATTTCTGATGATCCAACTTTCACAGAGAAAGATGATATTGCTTAACTTTCATGATGAAAGCTCTCTCTCTGTGTGTGTATGTGTGTGTGTTTTTGTAGATGCTACTGACTGGGCAGTGACTGTCAGTGTGAGCTGGTTAGTGCTGCATCACAATGGCCGATGGACATGATGATGATGTCATCCACCTGGCCAGCTTCAACGTGCACCGGAGCCAAGGTGGGACTCATTACTGACACGCACTGCATCACGTTTTGTCACATTACAACAACAAGAAGAAAAACAAAAGTTGACTGCATGCCTGATGTGTTTTATGCTTTGTGGGTGTCATGCTTTTGTCTGTGGACCTCAGTTATTAGACTCTTATTAGACGTCTTGACTTTCACTAGGCCATTTTAGCAAATGAATCTCAAGGTTTCCCCCAGAAAACTTGCCAAGGCCGGTGGTTGGGTGTTAGGGCAGTCATTCATCCAGCGGCCCGTCGTGTTTTTGAGTTAAAAAATGTTTAAAGTTGACAAGAAATTTCAAAATATCACTCGAAAATTACTGGATAATACCTGTACACCAACTATAAAGTCTTAACATTTTTTAAGAAGACATAAATAAATAAGCAATGCCAAGCCTGGTGGCCCGCCAGGCTTACAAAACATTGGGGGAAACCCTGAATCTGCTGCGTGTTTAGTGCCGCCTTTTGTAGCTTTTTTGCCATTTGAGCCAAAGTCAAGTTGAAAAAAATTAAAATAAAAAACTGACCTTTTATTTATTTGGATTAAAATCAGAAAAATTACTCTGTGTGATATCGGTAGGAATTGCACTTGTAAATCATTTTAGATCCTAAACATTAGACGTTTAATAAGGGAAAAACATGAAATTTCTTTCATTTTTTTAGGGCAATTTGTTCTAAATTCTTGGTTCATAAAATGGTAGCAACAAGAACAGGATATGGGGTCAGTAATTCTTCTGAAATGCTTCCTCTCTTCACCCGAATTAAACGATCTGCGCTTCTTTTGAGTAAAGGTAGTTGGTTACGATGAAATGAAAATGAAAGCCATAAATGGGTTTAATAAAAGATGCGTGCTGCTTATTTTAAGGTCCTAATCTGTGAGAGAAAAGCACGGCCCTAAGCATGACGAGTCCAACAGCGTGTTTCACAGTGAGGATGGTGTATTTCTGCAAGATGATTTCTGCCACACAGGCATTACGTTTGGAACATATTTGTGTGCTTACAGACACAAATATGCTTTTTTTGTTAGGGTCAAAAATCCATTTCCAGATGGTAGAACAAATGTTAATATCAAGTTTTCTCTTTTAAGAAACAATCCATCCATCCTTAAAGATCTATATAATTGCTGCAAGATTTTGATGTGATTTTTGTGTTTATGTTCAGAAATGTGTGGCTGTACATCACTTAATTCCCTTGTAATTGATCAATTATTCCTCAGTTCTTTTGACAGCTATGATCAATAAAGTGGATTATTGTCTTGTAGCGTTTAGTGTGCTGTTTGCTATTGATCCAGCAGTGTGTGTTTGTGTGTGTGCAGGCTCTCGTACGGGTCAAAAAGAGTTAATCACCATTTCCGACGACTCGGATGAAGAACCAGTGACCTTTTTACCTGGCAGTCCGGTTTTAGTCCCAGACGATGGCGATGACGACGACGACGTCAGCATACTAGAGGTGACTGACATGTAGATCAGACGCTTTATCTCACTTTTTCTTTGATTAATGTTATAGGTTTTTTTCTGATTATGTAGCATTTTCCCTTTGTAGATTTGTTGTGTTTCTAATTTTCTTGCAGGTACCGCCTCCGGCACGCAGGAACATAATCCGCCAAGCAGCCAAATGGAGCGGGATCTTACACAACCCGGGTCAAAGCAGCGAGATGGCCACCGCCGGGGACCCGGGCTCTGTTGCCTCTACCTCCAGAGACATCAGGACGAACCAGCCGGCCACATACACATCGACCGCTGCGCCCCCCACCCCGACGTTGCCCACACAGCTTCAGCCAAAGCACCACACGTCTGCGCGGCACCGCGACAACACGCCGGCCCGTCCTGCCGACACCCCGTCTACCTCTAAGCCGTCTGGGACAGCCACCGTTTTCCAGGTTCAGCCGAGCACGTCCGGACTCCTCCTGGGCCCCTCGGCGTGCGTACCGCGGCGTCAGCAACATGAAGCCGCAACCGCGGCGTGTTCCTCCGCCAAGCCTCAGGAGAGGGCGAGTACAAGTGGACACGCAGCAGCAGACGGTACTCAGGCCAGTACGTCGTCTGCGCACGCACGGACTCAGCCTCAGCCGGGCACGTCTGCGCAGCCCAAGGTCTTCCAGGTGAGCCTGGTCGTGCTTCCGCAGCCGCCCAGCATCCGGGCGTCGGCGCTCATAACCCAGCCTCAGCCGCAGCAGTGGCCCAAGAACTTTCCGTCGCACAATCAGCTGCAGGGCAATCTGGTCCAGATCGAGCCGCAGCCCCTGGCCCAGGCCCCCGCCCAGACGCCTCAGGCCGCGCCCGTTGTCCCACCTGCGGTTCTAATTGCCGCCGCCCCTGAAAGATTAGGTCCTCCTGAGGTGGGCCACCGGATCATCCTGGGGAGCCAGGCGCCGGCGGAGACTGTCCCGGATCCCCCACCGCAAGCCTCCGTGGCGGCGGTGCCTGCCCACGAAGTCCGGCCGGCCAACCCAGCGGTGCTACACGACGGAGGAGGGGATGCCGGGCTCATCCTTACCCCAACCCCTGAGCAGGTAAATCCAGCGCCGGCTCTGGTGGCCGTGCCCCCTGCACCCGAGGCCGTTCCCCAGATAGAGGATGCCAGACCCGGACCCTCGGGGCCACAGGGCAGACTGGACCAGCAGCCTCACGTTAGAGCCCTCATCACTGGAGTTGTGAGTATCTCACACACTTTACTCCCAACAACCATTTAATACCACGAAAGTATTCATGTCCATTAAAGCTGCAGTATGTAGCTTTTACTAAAAGATGATGTTTACATATTTGTTCAAACTGTCACATTATGAGACAGAAAATCTGTGTCCTTGGTGTAAGGAAAGAGACATGTGAGAAAGTTGTGGAGTTTATTGTAATCACTATTTTTTTGTTCATATTTTTGTTAATATTTTGTTCATATCAAATACATATCTTCCTGTTAAAATGGTCCAGTCAAAGTCCAAATCCTAAAGCCAATGGACAATCTGAGGTGAGATGTGAACATAGAGGCTCTCCATTCAATTTAGAATGGATGGTAGAGACTCGCTTGAAGGGATATATGCTAAATTTCTCCATATTTGATGTAGAAATGCATGGCCACAGCATGACTCCACCGCCACCGTGCTTTACAGTGGGGGCGGTGTGTTCACAGTGACGTCATTGTTTTCTCACATTGTAGCTGGATTTATATCAAGATTAAATCGCACACAGCTAGACTCTATTTAATGATCAGGCAACATCTGAAGGCAGATTTTTAGGGGATTGGAATAAATGGTAATGAATACCATGTTTAAGATTTTCTTTTTCTTTCAGAAGTTGAACTTTATGCTTCGTTTTTCTTTCAAATCCACATTTCTGCACTGCTTTGACCAGGACCGTCACATAACATCTGTTTCTCTCTCTCCTCCAGCTGGATCTACTCCCAGACGTCCAGGAAGCGTATGTAGCAGAACTGATCCTGAGGAATAATGTGAAAGACTTGAATGTGTAAGAAGCATTTACTTTTCTATTGTGGAAATCATGAATACATATTTAGGAGAATTTGCCTCTACGTTTGTTTGCCCTGATGTGAAATCATTTAAACTCTTGTTGTTCTGGTCGCAGGATCTGCAACCTGCTGCTGGAGAATCCAGAGTATCCGAGGAGGGAGGCGGCTGCAGCCACAGCCGCTCCCACCAGCATCCTGCTAGAGTCAGGAGATGCGCAGGTGGAGGTGGGTGCCGCTCTGTTAGTCCTCCCCTCCAGAAGGTTCCACTTCATGTGGGATTTCAGTCGCTAAACTCAAAAATCAGAACCGAGGTTCCAGAAAACCGATTGGTGGTCCTGTTCTGCTGTGTGATTTTTGGCATCAGCTAATAGGAATAGCTCTGCACCCTGCATTGTCTTACTAAAAGAATTAAAAAATAAAAATAAAGAACAAAAATAAACTATAAAGAACATTCATGTTGTCTTAAAAAGAATGTTAAAAAATGAAATAAATAATTAAGGTGCTGGTGTCTTAAAAAGTAATTATAAAAATAAACCAAGAAAAGAAAAATAAATTGCAAAGGTGACGCTGTCTTAAAAAAATTAAAAAAAATAATAATAATAATAAAAACAAGTCAAGAAAAATAAATAATAAAGAAAAGTACTGCTGTTTTTTTTTTTAAAAAAGTAAATAATAAGGCAGCTGGTTTCTTAAAAATAATACAATAAAATAAATTAATGAGAAATAAAATAATAAAAAAGGTACTGCTGTTTCGTAGTCCATCGTCCATCACTGATTACAGCACTCCCTCTGAATCCTACAATGTACAAATTAATTAGGTTTCATTAAAAAAATAAATAGCTTTTCCAATTTTCAGCACCTTCCAACACTTTCTGGCACTCCTGGTAAAGAAAAATAAATGTTCTCTTGCAGTACGATTTAGAAAAATCCAAACTTCACTTTAAGTACAGAGCGGGAAATGCACTTAAAAGGAAAAATTGCTCACCCCACTTGTTATCCGTGAGTTTGTTTGTGCGTCAGTCACTTATCTGAGAATAAAGGACGCATGTTTTTTATTCTTTGAGGTGACTGAGGACCTGTTCGACTACGCCAAGCTGAGCACGGTGGGGCCCATGGTGATCATGCAGGCTGCCGACTTGCTGATGGCAGACTTCAGGATGCTCAGCTGTCAGGACATCAAATGGGCCCTGAACGCCCTGAAGGGACACTATGCAATCACACGCAAGGTACCACTGCTGCTCTATGACAGCATGAATCTCAGATATGCAGTCTTACTTCCTAGCTCGCCTGTAGCCTGTTTCATCTCCATCACATGGGGTTTTTATTTTTTATCAGGCCTTATGTGAAGCTCTGAAGAAGTGGCAGGAATCCGGTGACCCGTCCGGAAAGAGACGACGGAGCAGGACCTCGTCAGAGCGCTGCTACATCGATTTTCATTTTGAGCACGGTAAGGACAATCGTTTTTACAGCTCGCTCATCAGTTTGGAGGATAGCTAGAAAACAGGTTCTCAGTTCGACGAGCATCCTGTTTGCACACCAGGTTCTTACAGGTTGGACAGAAGGATGTATTTTTTGGAGAACGACCGGCGCTACTGCAGGACGTACAACAATCTGGAAGGTTCTGTCCAAAAGGAGCTGTCGTTCTATCAGCAGAAGGCCAAGGAGTGGGCAGAGGTACACAAACTTGTTTTCTGAACCATTAATGGTGCTTCATCTCTTTTCATGTTAAGTTTTTTTTTTTAAATAACAGTTTTTTTTTTGCCAGATTTTATTTTTATCTTTCATGGTCTATTGCTGCTATACTGACCATCAGTGACATAAAAGCCCTAAGTAAAGAGTCCATGATGGGGTTCCACAAGGTTCAGTTCTTGGCCCATTGTTTTTTACTTGTCGTACTTCAGTTTATGGCACATATTTGCACAGTATTTTGGCTACAAAGCTGTCAATTATACAACAGAGTTGATCAAATTGCTTAATATAAGTGCTCCTGCTAATGATAATAATAATAATAATCCATCTCTGTCTCCAGCATGAAGACTTCCTCCTGGCTCTGCAGGTCAACGAAGATGAATATAAGAAGGTATGAACGACATATTTTAGCTCAACTGATTTTATTTGCTACAACCTAGTGCTTCATTTGACCAAACAGTTCCTGGTTGCTTTACTGTGTTACTCTATTTTGTGTGACAAAATTGCTGAGTTTAGTGTGTGTGTGTGTGTTTGTTTCAGATACAGGACGGCACGTCTTAAACGTTCTGTTACTTTGAAACAGCGAAGTGAGAAAAAGACGACCTCTGTTTTCAGAGTCACAAAGTTCAACAGGACACATTTTTAAACAAGATTACTTTCATGCCTCTGTTTTGCGCTTCCCAGATTTCCAAGAATAGATAAATAAACCCGATCAAAAGTTACGTTATAACCAAGCTGCTGAATGTTCTTATTGTTCTCGAAGCAGATGAGGTACAGATAAATTCTTTAGTCATCCTGAAGGCACTTGTCGGGATAAGTGGGTTTTCTCATTTAAAAGCTAAACACCATTAAAAAAAAGTTTGCCGTTACCACAGGAGCACAGCCCAGTATCCAGCTTAACAGTGTTCAGCACCTGTTGGGAAAAATACTTGAATAACGTGTAAATGGGACACAACATCATATAATAGCTCCTATATCTATAACTCTGTCAAATTATTATTTTATATGTTGACCTCTCTCATTTTCTTTCTTAAAAAATGAATTGAAAGGAAAGTTTGATCTCAGATATTTCTTCTTGTTTTTCTATCAGGATGTTGCCGAGCGCTGGAGCTTGGCGACTTGTGTTGGTAAACGTAGGCTTGTTCTCTGCACAGGACGGTCAGCTGATCGAGTGCGGCTGCTGCTACGGGGAGTTTGCCTTTGAGAAGATGACACAGTGCTCGGACGGACACCTGTTCTGCAAGGAGTGCCTGGTTAAATACGCTCAGGAGGCCGTGTTTGGCTCCGGCAAGGTAGAGTCCGCCTCTGGTTTCAGTAAAACATGACAACATCTCTACGGCCTTGAAGTGTCTCACATTTTCTTATGTTGCAGCCTGAAATTTCAGGATATTTTAAGATTTTGTGTCTTACTAAAATAAAAATTACGTGAAAGTTGACTGTACTTCTTGTTGAAACTTTTTTAGTAACAGCGCATTTGTGTTCAGCTTCTGCAACAGCAGGAGTTGAAGGATTTTATTTTTAATTACAAAAAAAGTTGTGGAAATGCGAGAGTTAAGTCGTAGTAAAGCGAGAATAAAGTCGCGGGAGGACGGGACTAAAGTCATAGTAAGGCGAGAATAAAGTTGTAATAATAATAGACTGAAGTAGTAATTTTACATTGGCTCACCATGACCACACCACCCCTTGTGTAGAAACACGGTGGTGACAGAATCATGCTGTGGGGGATTTTATCAGCTGTTGGTTGGAACTAAAGGGGAATCCTGGAAACAACACATAGATGTATTGCAAAGAAAAATGTGCAAAAGTGATAGTTATCCCACTTCACCCTTAAGGTTGTTTTTTTTTTAAGTTCAACGGTTGTGAATACTTGTAGTCGCCACGGTAACAGTTTACTTTCTTCATCAAATGCATGTGGAGAGCCACGGGACCCGGGAGATAAATCGCAGCTTTGTAACATGGAAGGTGTCGTTCGCCGTGACGACAGGAGTGTGTGTTTTTTTGTGTTTTAGTCGGAGCTGAGCTGCATGGAGGACGGCTGCCCGTGCTCCTACCCCATGTGCGAGCTGCAGAAGGTCCTCCCCGACAACATCCTGTGCAAATACAACGAGAGGCAGGCGGAGGAGGCGGTGGCGGCCACCTGCGCCGACGAGTTAGTCAGGTGAGGCGCGGCGCAACGCTGCCGGACCCCGAAGAAGGAACTGCGACAAATGTGTCTGTTTTCTCACTTCCTGACCCGTCTCTCTCTCTCCCTTCTTCTCGGCTCTTGCAGGTGTCCGTTTTGTAACTTCCCAGCCTTGTTGGACAAAGACATGTCTCTGTTTAGCTGTCCCAACCCGCGCTGCCGCAAGGTCAGTCCACCCGCCTTTACCTCTGCAGACCTCTCTTTTAAACCTCTTAAGAAAATCAAAGTCCAGACTCTCATTCTAGCCGTCATAAATTACACCGCATAAATCTTCTCGGTGCCTCGGTCCAATCAGAGAGTGACTGCTGGAGGGGAGAAACGGTTCCCCTCTCTTCCTCTGTTTTTTTTTATTTTTTTTATCTCTGCGTCTCCTCCTTCTCTCTCAGGAATGCAAGGAGTGTGTGTGTGTGTGTGTGTGTGTGTGTGTGTGTGTGTGTGGCTTTTTGTCCGATGAGGTTATCACAGGAATTCCAGTGTGAAATGCTTCAGTGTTTCTGAGAAAGAAAGTAACAGAAACTCACAAATATGCCGCCAGTTGTCATTCTTGCGACATAATCACAGCCCTGGTGTTTTGCTCTCGGTTAGTCCTTGGCTTTCTGCTGGTGGGAATGTCCCACAGTTACGTTTCCTCCACAAACTCTTATCGCTGTTATTGAATAAGAGAACATCGTTTGCATCTGTCCTAAAAGTGTGTGTTTTTTACCTGCTGGAGTTGTGCTGAAAGGTCAAGGCCTCTGTTAGCTAATAACTACTTTATTAGGTTTTTTTTTTGTTTGTTTGTTGTTGTTTTTTCAGCTTCACCTGCTTTAAATTCGGTAAAGAAACAAAATCTGCTGTTAAGTACCTTTTACTGCCCCGTTATTACTCGTTTAATGCAGAAAAGAATCAATTAATCTTTAAATGATCAAGAGTGGACTATAAGGAGCACTGTGTTATTACATTTTAGACATGAATATATATATTTTTTTAATTAAAAAAAAGGAATTGTTTGTTCATTTGCATCTTTTAATGTATTTCTAATATCACATTTTTATCCAATTGTTTGGTTACTAAAATATTTGATAGCTGCAGCTCTGCAGTTTAATTTGTTTTTTTTGGACTAGCTCGGATTAAAACTGAATCTTATGTTAGAATGAACTAGATCTTAATCCTAAGGTCTAGTTAGGAACAGTCAGACTGTTGCCGTTTACAGTCTGACTGTAAAGTTGAAAATAAAGGACAGACTCAGATTCTAATCCAGACACGTTAATCTGGTTGAGGCGTGTTGTAAAAAGGCCTGCAGTATCACGGGTTGTTTCCACAGGAACGTCCGAGGGGATCCGAGGTGAAACCGAAATTGTTCAACTTCTTAGTTTTCCTTTTGCTTTTTTTCCGCCTGGCACGATTCTGACATTTAGTTGCAGCTGCGTATGTTTGTAGAACAACAATCAGGCGATCTGAGTAGGAAGAGGTGATCCGCAGTGTTTACCGTAATCGGCCTCTAGGTGGAGCCAGAGGTTCACTGATTCTCCTGCACAAGTTGGGTTTCCTGCCCGGCATGCTCACTCCTGATCCAGAGCAGAAAAAGTTCGGCAGACTTCTTCTTCTTTGGTTCTGATTCATCGCTAATTAGCATGTAAATTATGCCTTAACAGTTCCCAGCAGCTGGGATGGGCTCAGAGAGAACCGCATGCTCTATCCGTTTTAGGCTTTGTTTTGTTTTTTTTGTTCCTTCTTGGCAGCAAATTCTGACCTTGTAAAATGGACTTCTTCTTTGTTGTGTGTAAAAACATGACGGGTGTGTTTTGTTGTTTGCTTCACACACACATAAACACCTGGAGTCCGTTGAACAGATGCAGGGACCGGTTCCAGGTAGCCGTTGGTCCGTCGTGGCCCCACAGCTCTCCCTCCAGGGAGGGGTGTCGTTATGTAACTAACACACTTCTGTTAAGCCCCGCCCACCCAGTTCCCCCCATTGGCTGGCTCTCCTTCTCTGGTTTCTTACTGGTTGGGGAAGCTGCTAACATCATTTTGAAACGATCCGGCTCTGTTTTGACCCAGATTCTCATGTGTGTGTGTGCGTGTGCGTGTACATGCATGTGCGTGTGTGTTAATGCGATCCACATGTGTCTGGGCCTTTTTATTTGCTGTCAGAACCACCAACACAAACATGTGTGGAACTTTGCAGAGTCTCTACTTTTAGCTCTTGAACTTTTTTTTTTATGCATATATTTAAAATTAACTGGGTGCATAATTGTCACAATAAATAATTTCATCCCATGCTAAATTAAAAGGGGCTCAATAATTTCTATTTGCCTGATGTGCTGTTTTCCTCTTTCGTCTCGCTCTTTCTGTCAAAAACAGGATAACAAAAGTCTTCGGTCTCATCTACCCGCTTTTAGTGAAGGACTGTTTTGTTTACAGAGACTCCGTAATGCATTTTATTTGTTTCTGTTTAGCAGACATTTAAAATGATGCTGCTAAATATTTGTTAGAAATTAAAGTTTGGGAGCGTTTTCTTGTATTATTTTGCCTTTTACTTGAAAACGGTCTCAAAGCAACAATATAATCGTTTATCGCGATAACTTCTGGGGTGATTTATCATCCGGCATCATAATAATTGTGAAGCAGAGGCAGTTTTGGAGGTCAGAATATCTCCTCAGGTGCGTTTGAATACTTTTATAAAGCACTTTGACGCTCTTTGCGTCTTGTTCAGTCTCCAACGCCACTGCCTCTGTCTTGTCGTGTCTTCTTAATTTCCTTCCTTCCTCCTTCAGCAATTAAACGCTCACCTCTGCACGGCCTCGATGACTCCGTCTCAATCAGGAGCGCCGCAGACGGCCTGCACTGCCTTATAAGGGCTGCTGCAGCACCAGAGAGCAGCAGCATGGGAGGGGAGAAAAGATATGAATGAAACCGGGCGTAGGGAGGGGCAGAGCTGAGGGAGAGGAGAGGCGAGTCAGAGCAAGTAGTAAAAGAAGGCGAGGCTTGTTAAAAGTGCAGGGTTCCTTGTTGTTTTTTTTGTTTGTTTTAAGCGAATGTGTGTTTCACCTCTGGCACACCTTTAGTCTCGTACAGGTGAAGCGCTCCGGGACGGACGAAGCCACGCCCCTTTAAGGTCGGACCCCGACGTCGTTATTTTTAGCTGCACTATAAGAGCTCAGGTGTCTTCCTGCTTTTCAGTCGCATGCTTTCACTCTGTGGTGTTGGTCTTCTTCTCGTTCTCTGTAAACCCACTAGGGGGCGATCTTTCTCTACTCCTTCTCTATTTTTTTTTTCCTCCCCTCCTCTAGCCCTTCTGCCCCTCTTTGTTTGATCCGAGGTTTTTTTCCTCTCCTCTTCTCTCTGCTGCAGACCGGTTCCTGTTTCCACCCTCGTTTTTTTTTTTTTGTCTTTGTCGTCTCTCTCCTTCTGCAAACTCCTCCAGTTCCCCACCCTTTGGCTGAACCTGCACGCCGCACAGGCGCGTCAGGAAAAATACCGTTAGCGCAAATAAGAAGCAGTTTTGCGCAGACGTGCGTGCTCAGACGGTGATTAAAGGATGCAGAACTTAGGCGTGACCGCCTCCCCACGCAAAGGTCAGGTTGGATCTCGCCGCACCGCATCAGCTGTCGTTCGCCGCGCTCTTCAATATTAGATGAGCGACTCAAATATTTATGGCAGCACCACTTAGCTAAGGGTTAGCAAGGCGAGGGGAACCATCGCAGACACGAGGCGTGCACGTGTCTGCTGCGCCCCGGCGAGACAAAGCAGGCCGGAGGATGGAGTTCGTTCTTGTTCCTAGGCAACCGAGCATCCTGCAGCCGCAGACAGACGTTTGCGGCAAAAAAAGAAAGGGAAAAAAAGCTGCACCTACATGTCTGCGAGTGGGGTGTGTGCTGCAGTGGCCACGGCAGCAGCATACAGAGCAGATGATGAAGGGTGGGGGTGTTGCTCTTAATGCAGTGCACCTCTGGCTTGGCGTGGATTTGGAAGATGTCAGAGAAGATGGATGACATGTGGTGTGAAACTGCAGGTTTTAGCAACAGTTGCCAAGGTGACGGCGTGGAAGGAGGAAAAGAAAATATCGATTTCTATTTGACCTGAAAATTGCACGGAGGAATTTCTTTTCAGCTGACAGCTCAGCAAACATGTTGAAGAAACTTTTTGGCCCACACGCAAACAAGCTGTCGAAGTGAAACACGGCAGTGGCAGCGTCATCCTGATGGGGGCGCTTGTCTTCAGCAGGGGTACGGATACAGCTGGCAATAAATCAATAACAATATCTGTTGATATCCTAAGCACGGTTAGTGGCATCGAGTAACTCTCTCACTCTCTGGTTACCTAGCAACAACCCGTTGAGTAACCAGTCAGTAATTATCGATATCAACTCACATTGACTATAAGAATATATCGTTTATCAATATAAGCTGGGTTCAGCCTCTGGCAGGACAACAGCCATGAATACACCACTAGCTACAATGGATCAAAGCATTTTCATTTGGTAGAATGGCCTAGTCAAAGTCCAGACCTAAATCTTCTTGAAAAGTGATGTTCATAGATTCTCTCTGTCCAGCCTGAATCTCTTCAGATGTTTTCACAGAGTGAAATCTCCTAACTTGCTGCTTTAGTCGCAGCTTCTGATTGTTTCTTTGTTTATCTGGATCCCCACTAGCCGTTGCCGTGACGATGGCTACTCTTCCTGAATTGCACAGTATTATGAAAAACAACAACAACAACAAAAAAACACTCATTAGAAAAGCAGTTACACACACTTAGTATAACATTAGTAACGCAACATGTTATTTCATAAGTGTCCAATTTAAACACATTTTAATAAAATCTCTGGCTGTTGTTGCATTTAAAACCAGATGAAGGTTTTCTCGTTCCTCTAAATGCGACAGATTTTCATCCGGTATTCCTGTTGGATGCCGGAGGAGTAAAACAACCTGTTAAAGCCTTGTGCTTTGTGTTAAATGTGTGTCAAGTGTGGCAAACTTTTGGGATCTTAGATACAATGTTTCCAAAAAAAAATGACTGCTTAAAATGGCAAAATCAGCCTTATTTTTAACCTGATGCCAATCAGATGCTGAGAATATTTATCTGGAACAATTCAGTGCCAGACGCCCTATATTGAACTAATTGTAATTTGGTGAGATTTTCTTCTCTCTCTGATTTCTCACCATTCTTATCTAATTTAGCTTTTTGTTGCTGTTTGTGTTTCCTTTAGGAGAGCTGCAGGAAGTGTCATGTCCAGTGGAAGCAGCATGTGGGAAAAACCTGTGAGCAGGTTCTGGAGAGAGACGAGATCCGCATGCGGGTTCTGTTGTAAGTTCCCTCAGACATCTGCTTATTGTAGCCATTGTGTTAAGAGAACCTGCATTCGTCAGCGTTTGACTCGACGGAAACCAAACGCCTCTGATACAAACTTTTACTCGTCTGGATGTTTTGTTTTTCCACCCATTTTGACACTTTGTGCGCATTTGAAGTCGAGTCCCTGCTCGTTTTCCCGTCTCCCGTCCCTCTCTGGCAGGAGAGGATGCTGGGTAAACAGTATCAGTTTCCCGGACGACGCTCCGGGAAGCAGCCGTGTCGACGGACCAGCTGCTTCCTTTCGACCCAGCAGGCTCAGAGGCGCCACTTCCTGTTTTCGGCGCAGCTTTACTTCCTGGTGCTGAAAGACACAGGAAGAGATCTGATAGATGAATCAGTCTTGCTGTAACAGGACAAAACCAGGCGGCTAAGAGGACGGCTTTTGCACTTTCCCACAAGAGTGGAAGTCTTAAAAAGTCTGCAGCTCCATGTGTCTAAAATTAAGGCCTTGAAAGTTCTTGAATTTCTTTTTTTTTTTGTCCGTGCAGGACAATTTACCCTCATATATTCCATGTAGAAAAGTCTTGGAGACTTTTCTGTCAGGCAAAAGTTTGAGTCGCACACAGGGGTCTTCATTACATTCTGTAATCCGAAGCTGTTGAGGCTACCGCTAACTACTAGCTCCTAATAAGCCCTTGTTAGTACACATTAGTTGTGATTTATGTCCTAAATTTAATTCAGATTGGTCTTTAAAAAAGTCTTAAATTTGTGTATATGTATAAATAAGGCCTATTGTCTTAAAGTAATTAGAAAATATGCAAGTTGGCCTTAAATAAGTTTATTACAGATCTTAAATGTTGTTGCAGCAAATCTATTCAACCTCCTACCTTCTTTGTAGTTTTTCTGTCAGGCAAAAATTTGAGTCCCACACAAACATCTTTCTTACATTTTGTGACTCGAGGTGATTCACGCTAACTAGCTGCTAATAAAGCTTTGCTAGCCAGTGTAAATTATAGCCAGTTGACTGAATAATGTTCATCTTATCCACTTTTATTGGCTCTGGTTCACTTTTATTGCTAATGCTACGTGCGGTTTAGGCAAAAGAGAAGTTTGGCTGTGCTATGTAAAATATGTGACTTTCTTTTCTATGTTCCTGTTGTGATCCAGGTCTTAAATTTTATTCATAAACATATTAAAAAGTCTTAAATTTGGGGACGTGCTGTGGTGGTGTAGGGGTTAGCGCGACCCACATTTGGAGGCCTTGAGTCCTCGACACGGCCGTCGCGGGTTCGACTCCCAGACCCAGCGACATTTGCCACATGTCTTCCCCCTTCCTGTCAGCCTACTGTCAAATAAGGGACACTACAGCCCACAAAAAGCCCCCTGGTGGGGAAATTTTTTTTAAAAAAGTCTTAAATTTGAGCTGGTGAAACCTGCATGAACACTGCTTCTTTATTGTGAAGCAAAAACCACGAGTGGTTGTAGACTGTGTTGAAACGGCCTTCCTGATCTCGTATCGCTGTGTAAACCGTCACCATGTCTCCGTTCTAACCGCAGCGAGGAGCGGATGACGGCGGCGCGGGTCAGGAAGTGCGTGAAGTGCGGGACGGGCCTGGTGAAGTCGGAGGGCTGCAACCGGATGTCGTGCCGCTGCGGCAGCTTCATGTGTTACCTGTGTCGGGATCCCATCACGGGCTACAACCACTTCTGCCAGCACGCCCGCTCCCCCGGCGCCCCCTGCAGGCACTGTCGCAAATGCTCGCTGTGGACCGACCCCACGGTGAGTCTGAACACTCACCCTGTTGTTTTTTTTTTGTTAGCCTGGTCTCCATCTCCTCGCCTCCCACAGTGCACTTTGGCTGCAGCTTCTCTGGCAACCAGAAGCATCATTTAGCTCCCAGCCGGCCAATGAGCTGGCACAGAGCTCACCATGGCAACGAAGCCAAACGACGGGATTAAAAGTCGGGCCTGCAAAGATACGCTGAAGGGAGGCGGCTGACCTCTAACCTTCACCAAACGCAAGCCAGATAATCTCTGAAAACGAAAAATAGATTGAAAATTATTCGTTTTTGCAGACTTTTATATACATATATATTTATATGTATATTTCCCCATCCATTTGTTGGAAGCTCTGCTTTTGTCTTTTTTCGGGTTTAAATTGTTACAGAAAAAAAGAAAACTGAGAAATTAAAAGAACGTTTGATTTCTTTTGTTTCTAGACTTTTTTCTTTTTTTCATTTTCTAAAGATCAGTGAAAAAAAAGATCTTAAAATTTTTTTGCAAAATTTTTTCTTCATTTTCTTAGATATTTATTTCAACCTTTTTTTCTTATTTACTCACAATTTATCCAGTGTATTTGCTTGTTTTGTTTTTAGCCCTTCGTGGCTCTTTGACAGCATCCTTTACCTTTAATCGGCCAAATTGCACCCTGATTTTAACATCTCCCCGACGGTTTTCAAGTTTCTAAACGTTTTTAAAAGTTTTTAAGATGTTAGAGCCATAGATATTTCCTGTTTTTTTTTTCTTTGACTCAAACTTCTTTCTGTCAGAGTTTCAGGCTGGAGCTGCTCCTCTGGTTCTGGTTAAAATGCCAGAGCTCTGAAACTGTTATGAAACTGAACAAGCTTTTGTTTGTGCGATCTGTCTTCAGTGTTGCATAACCCAGTCCGTTTATGGCTAATCTTTTTAGATGCAGCTGAAGTAAATTAGCTGAAACAGCTCTTTTATACTCTTCCACATCGGCTGCCGTTTAAATTATGTCGTCTCACAAATTGCCAAACGCACAGAGAGAGAAACCGACTGACATCCTTAGCAGCTTCAACCGGAAACCTTTTTTTGTTGTTGTTGTTTTTTGCTAAAAATCTAGAAATTTGAGTCCAGGCGTCGGCGTTGTTACGTCGGCACGACGACGTGTAGGAACTCCTGACTCTTGTTTTGGTTGAATGCCGTGATTATTTTTATTTTTCTGCTGTCATAAGGGAGGAACCTGGCAGCTGCTGAAGCAGGTTTGACATGAAGCTCTTTCTCTTTTATTTCTGCAGCAAGATGACGAGCGAATCATCCAGGAGATCCAGAAGGAGGGCGAAGCTGAGCTGAGCAAGAAGTGTACAGGTCGGTCAGCACGACGGGTTCTCTGCCGCTTTGCATCTCTGTTCTCTGAAAGACGGCAGAGAAACGATCCGGACTCCCAGGATGTTTTAATCCGGCATCTGAATGAATTAGGATTTCACTGAAACGTTCATTTGTGTTAGTAAGTTGCAAAAGTGAAACTCGCCGTTAAATTTGTTATGCTCCAAAAAAAAACAGGACGAGCGCTAAAGAAGCCGGTAAACCTCATTCAGGTGCGTTGATAGAAAGTTAAGAGGAAGGAAAAAGTTTTACAAGTGCAGTGAATCACGTTAGAGAAATTGTGAAAATAGTTATCTGTCCATCTGCCATAAATCTGTTCATCTGTTTATTCATCCAGTCATCACTCCTTATGAATCTTATTTTCTTCTTCTTCTGTCAGATAATTCAGGGAAGAGGGTCGGCCCGCCGCCTGAGGCCATCAAAGACTCTAAACGGCCCCGTGTGGGTCCGCCCCCGGAGAACCCCCCCCAGCACAACGCCCCGCCCTTGGCCCCCCACGGCCCGCAGGCGGTACAGGCCCCCCTGTTCGTCCCCCCTCGCGCCCACTACCACCCGCCGCCTCAGGGCCGGATCTACCACCCCATCATCATCCCTCGGTTGCCCCCGGCGCCCTACGTGCCCCCGCTGCAGCACGTGCCCCCCCTGAACAATAACAACAACAACAACCAGCACAACCACAACCCTCCCTTCAACATGGACCTGCCCATGCACTACGGACCCCCGCCACACTACTACAGACGCTACTGAGAGCGCGGTGAGTCGCCGCCCCGTCCTGACCGCGACGTCACAGCCAGGCTTCCTCTCCGCATAACAAACACTGAGATCAGAACTGCATTAAAGACGCAGCTCTGCTCTCTTTTTAATTTGCCTTCTGCTGAGGATGTTCCCATTTTACTTTTATTTTTTAGTTTTTTTTCTCTCTCTGTCTCTCTTTACAGACCCGAACCGACGAACCGCTGAGGCAATTTCTGTCTGGTTTCTACAGATATTTTTGAGTAATAAAATTGTATAAAAGTGGAAAAACAACAACTAAAAAAAAAAAAAAATGCATTGAAGTTTAGCATTCCCTTCTGTATTTTTGTCTAACAGGTGTGAATTTTCTAATAATAACGTTTTCTTCACGATGCCTCAGAATCCCGCCTCCGGCCTCGTCTCACGCAGGAGGGGGAAAAAGAAACGGGCTGAGTCACGATAACCGAGCCCAGATCAGGGGGCCGCTCTCCTCCAATCGCAGCATCCGCATCGCTGCTGGTGTCGTAACGTTTCTCAGAGAGCCGTATTCAGCCGAGTGTGTCTGAGAGTGTGACAGATCACCGGACCGCTCGCCGCCTCCGGTTCCATCATGGAGGCTGCAGCCGCCGCCGCCGCCGCTGCGGCTGCTAACACAAAGGACGGTGTGAACCTCCGCTGCAGCCCTGGGCTCCAAATGCTTTTAGTCACAGATTGCATGAGAAAGAGGAGGAGGAGGTTCTTTTATTTATGCGTGAGCCAGAATTGGATTTTAATGAGATTATTCGTCTTTAAGCAGCAGCCAAGTGAAAATGGCTCCAGCGATCTGCGCTGCGTTTAGATCAGATGCCAGAAGAGCGCAGGGAGGGGCCAAAAAAATGCTGCACCACTTATGATCGGTTTTCTATCCTCTAGTCATACGGTAACCTCGTGGCCCTGACCTTTGACCCTGCAAACATCCATGCAGGTCATCATCCGCCGACATATGAACGTCTCTGGCTGTTTGGAAGAAAACCCTAAACCAGCTTTTCTCCAGTAACTGAACTCATTTTCTACTTGGGGATTTTTTTTTTTTTTTGCAAAATTAAAATTGAGGGGAAAAAAATTAATAAAAAATAAAAAGATGTTCCTCTTCTTATCGATTCTCTACAGCACGATGCTGCCACCACTGTTTCTATAGACGTGGTGCGTTCAAGGTTTCATGCATGGTAGTTTTCTGCCTTGAGCAGCGTTTTGCAATTGGACCAGAAAATATAAAAACATGTGGATTTGATTAGGTGACTTCTGACAGAAATTGATTTCACTGACGCAGGAGAAAATGTTAGTTTTAATTTGATTCCCTCAAGTACGAATCGCTCATGTAGCAACTAAAGGAAATCATGAATGAAAAGGAGCAGAAATAAAAATTTCAGACATTTAAAATACACAAACATCAGCTCCTTCATCAAAATCATTTTCAATTCAGCTCGTTTCATTCCATCGTCACCATCCTGAGTCTGAATTTTAAAAGTTATGGATGTTTTTGTTTTGTTAAACTTCATTCTGCAGTTTCTCTGTTCTGTTGGGTTTTTTTAAGCCCCTGATTATGCTGCGGGGTTTCCCAGATGAGGCTCGTGGATTACGGTTGCAGAGAATTAAAGAGAATTATCAGCTAATGACTTTGTTAATGTAGACAACAAAGGGCCTTCTCGGCTGATGCGATTAGGCAAAAATAAAGGACAATTCCACCAATTCCAGCCGTCACTCATTCACACCCACTGCTATAAAGACTAAAAACACGGAGGACAGAGTTGGGATTGTCCAAAAACCTTTTCTTTTTTGTCCAGCTTTTGAGCATCGACAGAGGATCAATCTCTACAGCATAAGTTATATGCTAAATGCACATTAGCTGCCTATCCTAGATAATATTTTAGGTGGATTCTGTCCAGTTTAGTTGGTCACTAAATCTGAGAGTGCAAATAGTCTGAGCGAGCACGGGGCGCCAGTGGAGGGAAACTCTCCGACGTGGCGGCCATCTTCCCTGATCGGCTGGAGGGTGAGACGGCGAGGGTGAGCAGAAAAAACTCCACTCACGTGATAAACAGTCTTAATAAAACATGTAGTCATAATTAAAAGGCAGCACTTTTGAGTTCATTTGTTTTTAGGGTTGAAAATATAAAAGTCACTTTAAACTCTGATGCATGTGTAACTTTTACAATTCAAAATTACACGTTTCTCCGTTCTGTTAGCACCTTTTTATGTTAGGATCTTTATTTGGCAGACAAAAGATGTGCATGATCATTGTAAAAACATATGTTAGTTTCCCTAGATGTTATGCGTTCATTCCCCAGAAGCTAATAGAAAAACTTCTGCTTGGACCAAACCTCTGCTGCTTCTTCATCAGAACGTCTCCATCTCCGTCACGGTGTGTTCCTCAGGGTCGTGTGCTTAGTCCTTTGCTAAACCTGATCTTTGAATCTGCAAATGGCGCCACAGTCTTATGCCTTTATGTCGACTTTATGATTTAGTCAAACTCACACTTCCTAAAGAATCTGAACATAAAAAAAATAAACGCTCTCTATGTGTTGTAGACTCCCAGGAGCGGGACACTTTTAGATTTGATATTTATCGTTCAAAACCTTGCTGATATTATAGAAATTATAGTAAAGTACACCAGAAGATGTTTCTTTCTGTGACACCAGCAGCTAACCTTTAGTTCAGTCTCTCGTTCAGGATCAAATCTGGCACCAAATCCAGCCTTCACAATGAAATATATAAGTCGAGCTTCCAGTACAGTAACCTTCATCCTCCGTTTTGAAAGAGCACTCAGAAAAACAAACAGGCTTTTCATCGAACTCTGGCTCTGGACCTGGAGCTCTCAATGGGTCTTCGATGGCCCAGATTAGAGCTTTTGTTCTGGGAGAAAACACGAACCAGACGCGACCCACATATCTTCTGCGACACCTGAGGTGGACAAAGCAGCTCAGCGCCAGAAACTTCCTGCCATTCAGATCCGCGACCACAGCAGTGATCTGCGTTCACGCGCAAACGAGCCGAGACCTTCGAATCCTGAAGGTCTCGGCTGAACGAGCCGGCTGACATTTTGAGCCTTTTCGGACTTTAAAGAGGCTTTAAAGACGGACGGAGACAGAAAGCTAATGTCAAGGACAGCTGTAGATCAGGGGTGTCCAAACATTTTGCCACGTGGGTCAAAAAACGTCAAAAGGGATTGAATCATAAAATCTCAGGTTTTTGAATAACTTCTCTAGTTAAAGAACTGCAAACAGTATCCTAAATGTTGATGTTTTTTCTCATACTTGTGCAATTTTTTATTTATTTTTTTAGCAACACAAACTGTTGCTGCTTTATTTAGCAGATTTTACTAAATGGAGTTTGGTCCTGCTTACCATGATGTCGAATTAAAAGCGGAAAACATTGTTGATAAAAGAAGAGAACATTTTTGTTTTGTTTTTTTATCCTTAGTAGGAAAAAAAAAATCTGGAATTAGTTTTTATTTTTTAACTGCATCAACTTCCAAAACCTTGAGGTGGAAAACCAAATTTGTGCCTTTTTTTATTTTTTTTTTTGCATCACATTTGTTGGGCCACGCAAAATTCACCTGAGGTGCCTCAAACAGCCCGTGCGCCGCATTTTGGACGCCTCTTGTGTAGGTGAACATATGAGTGTGTGTGTGTATATGAAAGCTTCCTCCTCTGGGACCGCTGGTGTCTGCCAGTGTTTTCCCCCTTGGCGGTCCCGGCCTGCTCTGTTTGTGTCTGTTATTGTTTGTGTGTATCTTTAAATGAGGGGATGTAAATTTAATGAGCGGAGCTTTTACAGCTGTGAGCACAGAGCAGCTGCTGCCTCATCTGCCTCTGATTAATAGGTGTGTTTGTCACAATAAAATGCCTTTCTGACATGGAAATGCAGCCTTAAATATGAACTAAATAGCATCTTACGAAAATATGGAGACGTTCATATTCCTTGAACGTTTCCACATGTCATATTAGAAATCACAGGGCAGCTGGGTTTGCACTGAGATTAGTCTGCATTTCATCGATTTGCACTCACAGACACGCCGCACTTCTCAGTTTTTCATCTGTAAAAAAATGTTTTGCACATCATTTTCTTGTAGACCACTATGTGCTTATTTTTCCACATTAAATTCCAATGAAATATATGAATTTTTGTGGTTTTAATGGGACAAAACATGGAAAACTTCAAAGGGTGTGAATACTTTTTGCACACAACCACCAATGCAAGAAATTATTCTTGCTTCCAAGAAGCGAAATCGTATTTATTCAAACTTTTCGTGCCAAAACGACTATACTTTTTTTTTTTTTTTTTTTCAGATTTTAATTTCTAAAAATCACAAATGAGCTCCCACTGCCACCCAGGGAAACATTACGCCCGCTGCAGAGCTGAAAGCTCGCAGAAAGTCTTTGATTTGCATTAGTGAGTCATCCTGCTATTCATCTCCCACATCCCTTAAAGAGATTAGCGCCTGACCCACTGACCCGGAGCCGGACCTGCTACTATCTGACCGGGGAAACGTGTGGAGGCAGATTCGATTAGAGCCACGTGGTCGATATGATGAAAGCCAGACGCTCCCCTCTCTTCTTCTTCTTGATACGAGCCTGGAGATCGCGGCGCCCCATATCTCGGGCGCCCGCTCGCAGCTGCCGTCTCCATGGCAACACTGAAGCCGGACGGGCTGCAGAGGAGATGGCGGCCATTCAGCCTTCCTGATCTGAGCTGGTCGGCGTTTTAGCCGCAAGCATTCCTGGGAAATGGATCATATTTTCAGTGACTCATCTTAGAAGCTGGAAAAAAAAATGGAGGCCGGGATGAAGGATGGGGAGAAATGAAATGCTCTGGAGGCTCCATCATGACGTTACCACCCGGATCTTTCAGAGGGACGCACACACACACACACTCTGCTCCAGAATAAATGTTTCAACACAAAGGCTCTATTCAGGAGACAAGGAGAGGAAACAGTGTGTGGCTTTCCCACATAGATGTGTGCGAGTGGGGCAACACATGGAGCCGCTGTGGTCAGAACCTGGAGGGAGGCCATTATGGAGCTAAATCATGGCCATGAAGTTTGTTTAAACGTTAAAAAAAAAAAAAAAAAAACATTCAATCTGCAAAAAACGATACTTTTTTTTCTGTTTCAAAATAATTTTTCTGATTTAAAAAAAAAATAATAATTATGAACCCAATTTAGCTCCATAAGCAGACCTGGAGCTGGGATTACACGAGCGGTGAGAAACAGAAGCATTTGCTCAGGTATACGGGTTAAATGTTGAGATCAGAGACATTTTATTGGACGTCTCGGATCTCACCAACACTGTGATTTTTGGTTGCGGCGTCATTCATGAATAATTTGTCAGATTTCTGCATCAGTCTGTGTTTCTGGTGGACAAAATGTGCGACATTTGGACAAATCAAAAATAATATGTTTAGGACGTTTTGAAGGTCAAAAAGACTTTTTGTCTTCTGCCATTTCCTCTGAGAACTTAATCTGGTTTGAACATTTAAAATTCAATTAAAAGACAGCTGGGCTTTCTCCTTCTATTCAGAGACATTTAGTGTGAAAAATGCAAGTTGGTTTAGATTTCTAACCAATAAACCGGCCAACACAACAAAGTGCATGAATCAAATGGAGGTAACACAGTTTCCATCTGCCAGTGCCATTTTATTAATATCAAGGAATTGTTAACTTAAAACAAGCTCATATTTTTTGCTAAAAAGCTTCATGTAAGCTAGTTTTATTTCAAGTTCGCTAAAACATTTGCAGTAATGGAGTAAAAGCCAAAATTAGACCAAAAATACTTTGTAAGATTTTGTGTTTTTACAGTGTGGAAATGGCTTTCAAGCCACGTAATTTATTTATTTTCATAAAAACTGAAACCTAAAAACAAAAGGTAAATATTAATTTAATTTAAAAAAAGAAAAAAAAAGAAATTTGGTTTAATCATGTTCTCAATCATTTTTTTTCTGGACCAAAGGCAAAAGTGGCTCTCAGGGTTAAAGGTCACTGACCCCTGATATAATCCATTCCCCAGTCTCAAGTACTCACCAGGGTTTTTTAATGTTTATTTTATATTTATCTCCACCCTAAGGAAGAAAAACAGTCCCACAGCATGCTGCTGCCATCACTATGTCTCACCATGGCGACGGGTTCTATGGCAGAGTTAGACTTTCTGCCATAAAGTGTTTGCATGCAGGTCAAATATGCACAACATCAGCAGCTTTGGTGTGTATCAGCACAATTATGCTTATATGCCACTGACTGAACATTGAGGCAAGAAAATAAAAAGTCACTTTGCGTTCCAAATTCCAGTTTTTATTGGTTGCTGGATTTCAGGTGAACCAATGGCACAAGAGAGAGATTACTCCACAATATCCCAGAAAAATTTTACAAAATAATACAAAAGGAAGTTCCAGTTTTACAAAGCAAAATGTGTGGACTTTCATTTTCTTTTCTTTTTTTTAATTAATTAATTATCCTACTGCCAAAAATCAAAACTCAAGAGTAAGGCACAGTCATTACCACATGTTTACTCTCCCAACATCCAGTTTGCCAAAAGTTTCTCAGAGAGGAACTTCTTTTTTTTTTTGTTTCCCCAGAACCTTTCATGAAAACACTCAGAACATCAGAAAAACGTCGGACCGGATACAATCGTGCATCGATTCGTCGGACTGCAGCGATCGGTCGTCTAAGAGGATTTAAAAATAAAATTAAAATCAGCAGATTGAGATTCTGCGGGACTTAACTACAAGATGAAACGTCCGTTTCAAACCGAGACTGTAGGAACCGAGATGCAAGAAGATTAAAAAAAAAAAAAAAAAAAAAAAGAGAAACGGATTTTGGGTGAAAAGGTTCTCCGATGTGGAGCCGAGATGTTGAAGGTGAACATGTCGCTAGCACCAGATTCCAGTTTTGAACAGCTTGACGCGAGGTTCGTCTGCCCAGCATCAAAAGTTTGGTCTGCGTAAAGGCTCAGGTGTTTGTTTGGTCGAGGGAAATCGAGAAAAAAAAAATAATAACAGAAAAGCAGCTTTCTAGCATCTATTGATGGTTTTACTACATTTACTACATCTATCCGCTGTACACTGTTAGCCATGATAATGCCTGTGCCTTGGACTTGGAGCAAGAAATGAATCCAACTGTGCAAGAGTGCAGCAAACGTACGGAAACGTGTGTTGATCTGCGCCGGCTTTTAACCCTTTATACTGTTTCTCCGACTACAGCTTACGGAGGATTTAGGTTTCTTCCTACGACCTGCTAAGATCTCAGACTTCTGCCTCGTCACCGACCAATGATAATACAGCTAGAGAGCAACACGGGCTTACATCTAAATATCATACACTTGAGATGAAAGGAGCGTGGGTGGGGAGGGGCTAAGGGGAGGTGGGCGGGGCTTTGTCCCGTCGAGTTACATCGTCACCATCATCAGATCCAATCTAGTTATATTACAGCCATGAAGAACGCAGAGCTCTCATAAACAAACACTGAATCTGGACCCTTCAGCCCAGTTCAGACGCCACTAGCAGAAACGCGGAGGGAGCGACAAGTGGCGCGACAAAGACGGATCGAAGCAGGAAAAGTGCACAGCACCCTGTGGTAACTACGGCGACGGATACAGGTTGGCACCGGATGGCAGAGCTGACAAAAAAAAGCAAAGAAGAATGGAGGAAGGAAGGAAGGAAGGAAAGGGAGGGAGAGAGGAGAGGCTCCTTCCTTCTGTCCTTGCTGATCTCTCTGTGCAGTTTGTCAACATATAGTCAAAAAGGGGGCGGGGCTTAATATGTGGGGGTTTGGAGGGGTGGACAGGTAGGTGTTTAGGTGGTGGACGGGTCAGGGGGTTCTGGTTCCCCTCAGTACTCCCAGAGCGTGGCGGTTTCCAGGTCGTCGGCGTTGGCCTTCAGCACGCCAGCGTGGTCGCCGCGGAGGTACTTCCCGTCGCCGGCGTGGCGGACGGCCAGCTTGTTGTAGTCGCAGAACTCGAACAGGAAGTCGACTGCAGTGTCGCTGCTGCTCACGACCGCCTGCTCGTTCCCCACCATCCAGTACTTTCCGGTGGAATCTGCGGGACGAACGACGGAGAAGAAGGCGAGTTAAAAAAGGGGCAAAGTCAAGATGGGGTTTGCGGATTTGCCCTCGACAGCCGCGCCCACCCTGCAGGCTGTAAGCGCCGTCTCTGAACTCCAGGGTGAAGTAGTCGTAGGAGGAGCGGTTGGAGTCCAGCGTGCCGGTCACCTTCCTGCAGCCGATGAAGCCGTGTTCGCCACGCAGGACGATGATGGGACGGTTGATCAGCTTCATGATGAACTCCTCGGACTCTCCTGCAGACGGCGGACAGGAGACACAGAGACGGTCAATCACTGACAGAGAAATTTTCAGCTAAAATTTCACTGTGAAAGTTTGACCAATTAGCTTCATCAAATCTAATTGGTAACCAGTCTGTCAGAAACTTCAAAATCCAATCTTTTTTGTCAGTCAGTCAACCTGTCATGGCACCAACAACTAAACGTTTTTGAGTGGATGTCGTTGCCGACCGGGTTCAACTCAAAGTCAACCATTTTCTGAAAGCAAAGAAATTAAGCGTTTGAAAAGGAGACCATCTTCAAACTCGTATCAACTTTTGCCTGCAGTTTTTTCAGGCTGTAAGAGAGCGAGAGAGAGCAAGACGTCAAACTTGACTTTATGTTTGAGAGTTTAACCTCTGTTGTGCTGGACTTGGAAATATTGGCACCGTTAGGTAAATCTGAGAGTAAAGTCTCCAGGAACTACACTGATGCCATTTTTAATAACGCTAGCCATGCTAGTCGCCAATATGAGAAACTAAAGACCATGTAAAGCAGCCAAATTTCTGCTTTAACGCAAAAGTGTGACGTCTTCACTTCCAATTATCGATTGCTCATTAATTAGAAAAATGAAATGTTGTATCCTAATGTTTTATTTGGACTCTTAAGGAAAAGCGTGTTTGAGTAAGAACATTTAAAAAAATAAAGATCTCTTTAGAAATGCATTCATGCGTTTAATCATCAGCTAATTTTATTTTTCCTCTTCAAATTATATTTCAATGTTTACATTTGTGGATTATGTGAAGTCTACCTGTGAAAGATTTATAATCAACTCCTATAGGTACCAAATGGAAACTGGAATCTGCTAAAATAACTGCAAATTATCCCATTTGTTCAACACGGGGGGGAAAAAAAACAGAAGAGAAATAAATTTTTAACATTTCTGTGTTTTTTCTGAACCACATCCGGACCTTAAAGTGGAACTTTGACAAGTGGGCAACACCTCTCTGTGCAAAGCAAAACAAAAGCAGACATTTTAGGTGAAGTATTTTGTGCACAGGAAGAAAATGACGCAGCAAAGTGCCGTTTCTAATATCCATAATTAAAGACAGAAAACTGGGACACTAAAGCTCTGGAAACGCAGTGAGCAGCCATGTTTACTCAGACATGCTGAACCCTTTAAGAACCAAAACAACTGGAGCATCCAGACATGATTTCATTACTCCTCCTCCTCCTCCTCTAAACCCTTCATCACGCCAGGCTGTGAATCAGTCATCCAGTCGTTCCTGTCAGCAGATCAACACCGACCTGCAGAGTCCATGGTGGCGGCAAGCTGGCCGTTTTTCTTGGCCGCCACGTACTTCCCGTTGGCTGCGCGGAGAGTCAGCCGCTTCCCACGCCACTCGATGTCAAAGTAGCAGTTAGTGGACCTGCAGAGGAACAGACAGAAGGTTTCAGCGTGGCTCGACTCATCCCATCCTGACGCGCCACGCTGTCGTTTTTGGAGCCCCGACGGTCGGGTCTCGTCTGTCTTCCAGGAGCGATAAATTAAGAAAGAAAAAAAAAGAAGAAACAGATTACTCACTCTTGACACCCTCACACGCACAAAAACAAGGGGCTGAATTCAGGGTTTCTTTAAATCAAGCAGGCGTTTGTCCTTGACTGAACTGGCTACAAGCTAGGACCGAGCAATCTGTTAAAGTTGATTAAAAGAAGTCAGAGCCATTAGAAAACACAATATTTACTTCAACCTCAATGTCATTGAGGAGTTTATTCAGAGAATAAAGTGAAACTCGATGTAGCATGACACGAAGGAGGCATGTTCTAGGTTGCTTCTACAGCGACCTTTAAGGAGGTTTCTGACCGAACCAAGCACAGCAACTCCACAGTCAGCGAAGCAGGTTTCGGTACGTTTAGCAGTGAGTCCTGCCGGGAAAATAAACTCAGCATCTCCACGCGACTCGCCAGCAGACGAAAGCACGAAGGGCTCGAGAACCTTCTGCTAGATGGTCGCGGACAACGTGGCCTCCTAGACCTCACTCCGGACGTCAAGCAGCTGGGATTCTGTGCCGATTAATTTACTGTATTTTAGAAAAACAGTCACGTAAACACAGCAGCCAAGTAAAAGATGGCTACTGTGTGCTGCGCAGCTCTGAGGAGTGAAGGAAAACCAGGACGGTCTGAAGTAGAGGGAGAACTATTACAATTAAGTTGAATTCATTTTCAGTTCTGGCCTGTGAAAAT
Organism: Brachyrhaphis roseni; assembly: GCA_903066815.1. Lineage (NCBI taxonomy): Eukaryota > Metazoa > Chordata > Actinopteri > Cyprinodontiformes > Poeciliidae > Brachyrhaphis > Brachyrhaphis roseni. Next base: position 34,625 of record CAEFZY010013119.1, read on the forward strand.
GGCCTTGATGGCGATGAATGTCGGATTTGAACGACAGCAGCTAATCTACTGCTGTAGCGCGACGCACAGGTTTGCTACCATCACATACTAAACAGATCAGTTAAATCTTTTTAATTTGGAGACATTAAGAGAAAATAATATCTAATGTTGCTACATTTTAGAGAATGTAATTAATTAAGCATATAAATAATAATAAAAAATAGCATTCAGTGGTGTTTGTCCACATCTGGTGAGAGATCAGATTCCTGTGGTCTGAGGACTCAGTTGAGCCAAATCTCAGGAATTCATTGCAGGAATGTGGGGAAGTTCCTGCAGAGGACTCGGAGCCGTGACCCCTCCGCCCCCGTCCCGTTTCCAAGCTTCAAGTAAAGTTTAATTTGTAACAGGGGGAATCCAATTTTCTGCTGTTTGAGAGCAATCTGTGCCTCCGAGGTCGCACGGCAACCAGACCCTCCGTGGCGTTTGAGCTAAATCGGCTTCCAATAACCTCTGATTGACGTTCACGCGTTGGACACCGGTCCACTTTACGTAACTCGGGGTGAAGAATCTTTAATCCTGGGTCAGGAGCCTCACTGGGATTCGTTTCTGGAAAACTGGATGGGGGAGGGGAGGGGTCAGAGGTCAACAGCCAGCTCCCTGCTCGGAAAGAACTACTACACACAAAAGAAAACACTCCCCACCCCACACACACACACACACACTTCATCTTCCACAACATGCCACTGCCAGGACAGGAGGTCACCCACTCTTAACCTCCCACTCATTGGTGCCCTCCCCCCGTAGGAACCCAGAGCTCCTGTTACACCAAGCGCTGCGACCGGACAGATTTCCTTTCCCAAACAGACGGGGACAGGTGCGGCTCTCTTACTTGCTGGAGGCGGTGCACTGCAGGCCTCCGTTGGCGGTAAGGGTCCAGTACTTCCCAGCGGCGGTCCGGAACGCGCACTTCCTGTTCTCGCGGCAGATCTCCACCTGGAACACCTCCTGGTCGCTTTCTTCGTCCTGATTGGCAGACAGGTCCATGCCTGGAGGGGTAGAGGAGAAGCAGATAGAATGGGGGGTTGGTTACCAAATCCATCATGAAGTGGGCGGGCAGCTGGGCTGACCGGTGACACACACACACTCACACACACATCCTGTGGTCAGGATCAGAGGGACTAAATGAGCAACATCAGACGGCTGAGATTAGAGGGATTTCACACAGCTGCACACACGGCCACATCTGTCAGACCTCGACGGGCTTCAAAGGATCGGCAGTCAGGACGGACGGCGAGAGGCAGACAGAGGTCGCACCGTAACGAGGTGACCGCTCCACACAGAGGGGCAACTTTAACACCATGTCAGCAAAATAATAAAGCTTCTGATGACCATGAATGTTATAGTTCACTAAAACTAATTAAATGAGCTGAAATTAAGAAAACATTTTAGCTGAAGTTGAAATTTAAAAAGTATAATGGGGGGAAACTGTAACTATATTGTGTGTTTATAAAACTGAAACATACTGAAGGTAGACGTGATGCCCTTCGATTTTTACATTTATGAATCGATCCGATGTGAAATAAGGTTTTACGTCAGTAAACTACAGAACACCACACTGGCAGAACTTATGCTAGTCCGCAAAATAGTGAGGGCTAACGTTGGGAGAAAAACACCAGAGTCAGTTGGTTATTCAATAATAACTGATTTTTATTTTATCTTCTGTCGAGTGTTCACGACCCAATCAATGGATACACAATCAATACAATACTTGGACCTTTTTGAATACTGCACCTAAAAATTATCCAAAGTATGAAAAAACCGAAACAATATTTAAACTCATAGCTAACAGAAACTAGCAAACAAGTAATTAAAATGAACTGAATTAGACGAAAAAGTAAACTATAATGAAAAAACCAAAGTATCACCATGCTGTCAACTCATCCAGAAACTGATAAGATCCATTTTAGAAAGTTACTTCCTGGTAACAATCAGGAACTACAACGCGCCACAAAACATCAGTAAACTCTAATAGATGCTTCGATGAGGCAACTGGAAAGAAATCAAATGTATCATTTCCTTCTCAACAACAAGGTTTTACTGAAAATGTCACTTCTGGTTTGGGATTTGATGACCATGGGAAGAAAAGGAAGTTTTAGTTTACTTTTATTCTAAATTCAAACAAATTGAAACCAAATCTATTGCAGACGTAGCTAGATGCACTTTCAGGCTTTGTAACATTTAACAAGTAGTTTTTGTAGTATTGCTGAATTGTAATTCAGAATATCTCTGCGTTGCACATAAAATAACTCCTTTCTTTGTTTTCCCCAATCAGTTCGTCCAAACAGAACAATTCAATCCAAGTTGGTCTACACAAGCTGGTTCTAATTCCCCATTTGATGTGGAGCAAAGCGCCTCCATTTGATCCGTCACTTAGATTTGTAACTACAGAGGTTTAAACACAGTCCAGATTTCCCAACCAACCAAAAGTTGAACCGTTTAGTGGCAACAGAAAGCTTCAGCGCCCAGAGCCAACTCTAACGCAAAATGTTATAATTTCTCCTCACTATTCATGTCTCATTCAAGTCCTTACGATGTTCTTTAATGCTAAAGAGTCTTACAGCAAGAACTACTTTGTTTCTTACTTCAAAATAAGAGTCCAACTTGATTCTGGACGTCACGTTAAAGAACGTTTGGCTGAAACACGTCAACATGTTCAACTGGACAGATGTTCTTTTATTTAACCAAAATGATTTAATGTAGTCAAATCTGGTGCCACAAGATCTTGTTACGGCCGTCAATCTGAATCGGTTAATGTTTAAAAATAATTTTTAAAAAAATCATCAAAACAAACTCTTGAAAAACATTCACATGTCACTGAGCTGCACTTTGTGACTGCGTTTAATCATATTTTCAAATGTACAGATATTTATTGACGCTCTGGAGGAACAAAAGGGAGAAAATAGTGAAAATAACTTCTGATAATACTGTCAGTTTTGAGTTTTTTTATTCAACATCATTAATTGGAATCTACCTAAACATTAAATCACATTCTTAATACTTTTATCATGATAAACTGTCTAGTAGAAAGAGTTCTCCAGTGTCACTTTTATCACAAACACTCAAACAGAATATTTGAGAGTTTGTTGTTTTCAGAAAAATCCATTTAACTTTGTGTCATCATTTGAAGTCGCTCCTTTGAACTGAAGCCTACAAGTGGGGAAATTCTTCCAGAAATATCTCAGAGTCCATAACACAAATCCTCCGCACTGGGCCAAACGCTTTAGCTTAGCCGACGACTAGCTTTGACCACTGTAGAAAGTCGGCCCATCGGTCCCACTGTCTGCCCAGAACAAGAGACGCCATTAAACATCACGCCATCCTCGCTCCGGCTTTTAAGAGCAGCAAAGTGGTGGACAAATATGACTGAGCCGCCGGATGAACACACACAGATACTTCATCGCGGACAATGCGTCCCATTGTCCAGGCTGAGGTCACGGCGTGGCTGGACGTATAGCCAGAGGCCTCATGGGCCGTGACTGGGCGCTGTGTAAATGTGTGCCGAGAAAAGAAAGACCTGTTTGAGAAAAGACCAATGGAGTCATGGTTTCACCGTCGATTTCTTTTCACACATGACATACTCCCCCCCTAACATCATCCCTCCATCTTGGTTTTTTGCCTCTTCACATTGACTCTGCTCATGTCGGTGAAACTATTAAAGCGGGGAAGGTGTTATTCCATGCATTCCTTTGCTTTTTTTCCTCTTTAATTCCAAATCTGAAACCTCACAAGCTTACAAAACGTTGGATTGAGTTTCTGCAGAACACACTCGGGACACACTCGTGCACGACTGCACACAAAACGCAAACACAGACGACTGGGGAAGAGAATGGAGCAGATCGTAATGGAAACCACATGGCGGGGAGAAGGAGGAGGAGGAGGAAGAGTAGCGCATGAGAAAACGAAATCGGAGTTTATCTGCCAGAGGATGGTGAAAGCCTCGCCGCGTTGGCCGATCGGTCAGCGAACTCGAGCAGAAACGACTCCCGGTATAGAGGCCGTTCGTTACTATAGAGACAACACATCTGTCGTCTATATATATA